>OY720453.1:58620490-58807990 GCA_963082715.1 Harpalus rubripes
CTGGACACATCAGATTTTTTACATGGCAAAAAATCTTTATAAAAAATAAATATATAAAAATATGCCATACTTTACTAAGTTAAGTTGTAAACACTTGGCAATATTTTGTAGGTGAACACTTAAAAATGAAAGTTGAACATGAAGTTACTTACCTAGGTTCACGGAAGCCATCATATTCATCTTTTATTAAAATATATCAACATTTTCATGAAGGAGGCAAAGTTTTGTTCTTTGAAAGTTTTCATACGTGCGGTTTTTAACAGCACTATAGTAGCTGTAAATAATTAACCAGACTCCTTAAAAAAGCGAAGATGTTTAAAAGATGCTCCTTCCAAGAACTACGTTGTTGTTAAAAGATGCTGTGAACTCAAAGCATTAACACCTACCTACATGCTAACACATTATAATAATGTCTGTTGTTTAACGCACGTTTATAATATAACTTATAATGATATATTCCATACATACTTTACAAACATAAATGAGTATTATAGCGTTATTTATTTATTATAATAAAGAAATATACTGCCTTTCAAGAATATTGATGCTATGCTATATTTTTCATTTTTATTACCTAGATGTTAAAAAATTTAAATACAGAGAAAATTATAAAAACCTTTTTAGCAGCTTAATTATAAATTTTATCTTCATAGATAACGAGATATAATATATTTTTACTTTAATTCGGGCATTATGAGTTGTTGAAAATTTGGTGAATATGATATCATTTAATGAGAAGTTTCTGAAGTTGTGAAGTTTACTTGATAAGAAATTTATTGGATTGAAGCTTCATACGTCGTTTTATTTGTTTATTGTTGGAAATACAATTTTACGAGTAGACGACGTTTCAGCCCTGGTTATGGCCATTTTCAAGTCTGTCTTTTTAAAGATATGAATAAACATACCAAACGATGTTATATTCCATTTAGTCTAAATTTAAATCAATTATATTATAGAAAAATATTTTTTTGATATATTACAAACCATTGTTATCAATTTGAATTCACAATCTGCGCAGGTGGGAGAGCATTGACTCTCCAACCTACTTGAAGATAAATTTTTACAATTCTACACACGAAATTTTATAACTAAGAAACTAGGTAGGTACATAGCATGACAGCTAATGCGAAAACAAGAACTGAATGAAAAACACATGACCCGTCAACTAACAAAGTGAAAAAACGTAAAATTCAAAATTTAGGAAACTGTGAAAAGTTTAATAATTGGATGTAAGGTTTTAGTTTCATTATAATCTGTCTTTATGTTAATTGTTTTATCATCTAAATTGATATAACGACTTCCTAAGAACAATCTTTTATTAATATTAGGTTCGTGATAAAGTATTTTGTAGTTTTTAATATCTAAATCATGTTGTAGGGAAATGCAATGGTCTACAATCGCGCTGTATGTATTTTGTTATCGTTTTTACCTTCCGTCACCTTTAGGTAAGGAAGGTATTGTCTTTGGTCAAAAAATTCGGTGGTAAGTTTTTGATGAATAAGCACGTTTTAGGGTCCCTAGAACACGATTTTACTATTTTTACGATGATGTCTGTACGTGTGTGTGTGTGTGTGTGTGCTTGCGTGCGTGCGTGCGTGCGTGCGTGCGTGCGTGAGTGCGTGCGTGTGTGTGTGTGTGTGTGTGTGCGTGCGTGCGTGCGTGCGTGTGTGTGTGTGTGCGTGCGTGCGTGCGTGCGTGCGTGCGTGCGTGCGTGTGTGTGTATGTGTGTGTTTGTGTGTGCGTGCGTGCGTGCGTGCGTGCGTGCGTGCGTGCGTGCGTGCGTGCGTGCGTGCGTGCGTGCGTGCGTGCGTGCGTGCGTGCGTGCGTGCGTGCGTGCGTGCGTGCGTGCGTGCGTGCGTGCGCGCGCGAGTGCGAGTGCGAGTGCGAGTGCAAGTGCGTGTGCGTGTGCGTGCGCGTGCGCGTGCGCGTGTGTGTGTATGTGTGTCTATGTGTGTCTATGTGTGTCTATGTGTGTGTGTGTGTGTGTAACAAAATTTTCGTCTAAGATAACTTCCGTACTACAATTAAAAAAATTATAATTCTTTCGTATTCCTCTTCGTTACATCCATGTCAAGAGCTGATTAGATTTTGGTTAGAATTGGTCAATCGGAAGTACCCTCATTTGAAGATTTTAACAGTTTTTCTTGAAAAAACGATGTTAAATATCATTTTTTCACATAAAGTACTATTTCTGGAAATTATGTAATGACTAATGACAAAAAGGGAGGTGCACAACTAGATATTATAGCAGTTCTGAATACAAAATTTCAACTTTCTACGGCTTACCGTTTTTGAATTATGCGAGATACGTATGCACGTAACGTACGTACGTACGTACAGACGTCACGACGAAATTAGTCAAAAAGGATTCAGGGACGGTCAAAATGGATATTTCCGTTGAAATCTGAAAACCTAAATTTTTGGCGATTACAATACTTCCTTTACTTTGTACAAGGAAGTAAAAAACGCACTACTTTTCTTCTTATTTACTAATTCTATGTGGTTTCTATGGATACTTATTTATTTTATTTCTATCTTGTGAATCAAGTCACAAAAAATACTATTTTTACGTTTGAAAAAAAAATTATATTAATAGTTTATATCTTTTATTTCTATAAAACAGACTTGAAAATAGCTGTAATCAGGGTCGAAACGTCTTCTAAAATTGTATTTTCAGCAAGAAACAAAACAACGTATGAAGCTTCAATCAAATAAATTTCCTATCATGATATCCTTTACTGCATGTTTATAATAGGTTTGTTCGTTTCGTACTCTTGCGTCTACGGTTTACTGCTGCGCCCATATACTTTGTATGGAGGCGGCAGTAAACCGCTGTCGCAAAGTAGCGAAACGAACAGACCTAATACCTTGATTTTTTAAAGATATTTGATTACAACAAAAAATACAATACAAAATTGGCATTAATTTTTTGAAAAATCGAAAGCCAAAACAATATCACTGTAAGTTCAGAGTGTACATTTTATTATTTTTTGTTATGGTGGAGGACCCCATTGTAGCGACTGTAGAAAAAACCTTGCGTGTGTTTCGAGCGCAAATGGACATTGCCGATTTCGAGAGAATGCCGCGCTGCTGTGTCGCGCGGCAACAACTTCTCAATCAACAATATCCCATTTTGCGCTCTTCATACACATATAGCTATTGTGTGATAATTTGAGAATATCTGTTTTTTTTAATTGGATATAATGTTTAAGATTCAGGTTTAACCGAAACCGGGTGTGATCTTTACTTTTTATAATACAGACACTGTGTCTGCATCCATATTAATATACAACAACAATTTGTAATTAAACAAGATAACTTTTCTCGAATTTAAGCGAGATTGTATCTGTTTATTCATCATATTGGAATACTGAGCACGTTACCCTAAATATTTTGTACATAAAAGTTATTTTTATAAAACAATTTTCTTTCATAAACAACAATTACCCTGTAATGAAATCTCCTTAAATAAAAATCTTCTCTAATTTCGTTTACTGGGTAAACTCGGTTAGCCAGTGAAAGGTATCCGTTCGTGTTTACCGCTAACGGCTCCCCGGAGTATGATTTCCAAGGGTGGCGAGACGGGGGCGAACGTATCTCAGTATTCTCTAGTCCCCACGGACGCCGCTGGGCGACACACGCGACAATGCAAGGGTTATCAGAGACACCTTGACCAACAGTTGCGATTTATAGGGGAGAAATAAAAATAAGGAGTTTGGAATTTGTTCGGTTAAAGTAAATGATAAATAGGGGTACACATAATGTTTAACAGTACATGCAATATAATATAGCCGAAAGTGTATAAATGAGAGATAATTTCTGGAATAGATGTTTATATTGGAATGAATTGTGGATTCTAAACATTCCATTATTTATTGGGAATTAGTCATGTTTAAGGTACATTCACAAATAAAAATTAGGTTTATGGTTTTTGTTTAGGTTTAAAGGCGCATTCACAAATGAAAAATAGGTTTATGGTTTTTGTTTAGGTTTAAGTAAGTCATTCATAAATGTAAGTTTAAATTACTTGAAAATTAGTTTTGATATATACAGGCATCTGTGTAAATGCTTTAAAAACAAGATTAAAACATCGGTAGAGCAGTACTCAACAAGACACCAGTGCGTCGTGAAACTGTCATTCGCTTGGCATTATTGGTTATATTTTAGCAATTTAATTATGACAGTCTCCATCTCCTCGCATTTGTTAAAAAAGCCGAATCCACCAAGTGGATACTCAATATTTATATATATATATATATATCTATATCATTTCAGACTCGATCTCATTGGTAAAGTTTGTGACGTCAAACTAAATCATAAATCTAAAGTTTGGACCTTGCAATGTTTATCTTTATGATTTGGATTTAGAAACACCAAATTCTGAAGTGTAAATGGAGTCATTACATAATATGCGGCTAAAGTCATTAAATCTAAAGTATAAACCTAACCTAACCTTTAGATTTATTATATCCAATGTATTTAACAATTCTGAATGATGAATTTATCTTTAACTTCAGCTTATGCTAGGGCTAGGCAAGAGGCTGCCTAATTTAGGTATGATTGCTATTTTCAGAAAGTAGTGTTGCAACACACAGATGGGTGCAACGAGCAAGTGTTTTGAGTGACTAGCCCAGTGGAGAAATAAGGTTGGGTAAGAACGGGTTGTTAAGGGTTAGGCGCCAGTTGAATACAACAAGCCCACTGAACTCAATATATACTACTGGAATGCGCCGTCAGTTTCATATTATGCGCAGAGAGAAAACATGACGTGGGGTTTTTCCGTCTTTGTTTTATAGAGTACGTGCACGTCACTTTGACAACCATGTCAAAATCAGCTGAGTGGAAGTAAACATATATATATACTATTATTCACGAAAGATGACTATTCAAGGTTAGTTATTCGAAGAAAGAATACACATGACTTTATAGCAGTAGCTTAGCAACATTTTGTATTAGACAGAGAAAGATTATTTTATCTATGTCTATTTAATTTATGTGGTGTGACAGATATACGTAAATAGTGGCATTACTTTCTAACACACTATAAATAATAATGACATATGTCGTAGAATTACAGATACCTAATTATCTACTGCACTGCCCTCTGTGCTAATATTTACTCAGTGGCGTTGACGTTTAAATCAAATTATTATTCCTTGGTTTATAAGTTGTCTATGTTTTTGTATTTTGCAAAAACATAAGTGATGAACATATATGTGTCAGAAAGACATTATTTAAAAAAAAACATAATTTTCAAATGAATTACTCTTATTTTTTCAGTTAAAATGTGTCCATAAATATTTCATGTTGCACGCCTATGCATACGCAATGCAATGAAGTTATCTGCAAGTAATATTATATCAGTTGGCTCACAAATGACCTTGAATAGTCATCTTTCGTGAATAATAGTTTAACTATTTATTTATTTATTATCAATTTGACCTACAGGATTATACGATTGACATGTGACATGGTTTTGACTTTTTAATATTTGAAATAATTTATTATATATTATATTGAGTTCATTTTAGGTTCTATATGATTTTAATTTAGTAGATTTGTTATTTAATGCATTCGTCACACAAAAATTACTTTTATAATGAAACGTCAGAATTATATTACACGTCAGATGCAGACCCTACCTTGATTCCGAAAAATCAAATTATTACTTATTAGTAGATGTTTTCTTCCACTCAGCTGATTTTGACATGGTTTTCAATGTATCATGCACGTACTCTATACATTCTGAGTTATTAAAATTATTTTATCCAACACCGACTCTTAATATACTTGTTACTATGGTTATTTGAACTATGCACAATATAAGTCACTCCGTGAGAGAATATTTTAGAAGTCACGGAGAAATTATTACTAATTTTTGTGTTTTTTTAAATATAAATAAAAGCAATTTTACAAAATTATTTATTTTTGAAATAATTTAACATTATGAAACTTATTTATTTAAATTAATATTAACATTTATGCTAAAATAGGTTGCTTATTTTTACACAATGACAGCTGTCACGCACGGCTGATAAACGAAAACGAGAAACGAGTTAGTGGTTACTTGCTTCGGAATTAATTTCAAAGATGCTGCTTGTACTTCTAAGTGAAGACGTTTTAAAGGAAGGTCCCCTATTTTAATGTATTTTTCTTTCAAATAATTCCTAATGATAGACAATAATAATAATTATTACAGCAATTTTTTTTTCAATAACAATATAACAAAACCATTCAATGGCTACTTTGTAATTTAAAATACTACATCAATTGACTTGTCAGTGTCACGCGATGAATGAAAACATAAAAATGATTTAAGAAGTTTTTAAAAAAGTGTTGGATAAAACGTTGTATTACACTCGTGTAGAATATATTAGTCACTAAAGAAAATTAGCCACTCGCCCTGCGGGCTACGTGGCTAAACTTTTTCTTTCGTGACTAATATTATACATTCCACACTCGTATAATAAATAACTATTCTTTGACAAATGTCAAATAGTTAATATCCTTAGTGAACTTTCAATACTGTTATTTTTATTCTTATTGTCGACATTAAAGGATTATTCTACTTCCATTTTACCTTGTATTGGAATCAGGATACAGTATATTGACATTCCCCGTTTTCTTAGAAACACCATCTTTGCAATAGCAAAATGCACAATATGTATAATCCCAAGAATTAATAAAATTCGCAACGAAGCATAAATTATTATCGACGCCAAAATCACCTTGCTTTATCACATGAATGACATGAATATTCATATAACACAAATATTTGAAAATGACACTTGCTACCGCGATTACAATACCGTTGCTATTTCATTTTTTGCCGTTGGTTAGACGGAGATAGCATATACGATAATAAGATAGCGAACAAAAGTCTCATATATGCCATGTGTGTACGACAAAGATACGAGATAAAAGTTTAGTAATTCTTGCATCAGAAATTGATGACGTAAAGATCAACTCGGAGATACAGAGTGTATGCATTTTGTTTAGCTAAGTTTAAACTAGAATATCCAGATTTAAAGTTTCTCGGAATAAACAACAACGTGAATACCATCATTATTCATTTAATTTTCCTTAGTCATCATACAAATTGCATGTCCAATGAAACCTAGGATATGCCTTACATTATTATACTTTATATTTGTGCTACAAATAGTCATCAGAATCAATATTTACACTCTACCATTACTGTAACAATCGACCCCACATCCTGTGTATTCTGCGTATTGCTGACCATTACTTTCTATATCTATTCAATGATTCCATTCCAACCGGTGGTCAATATCTCTTGCTTTTGCTTTTCGCTCGTGGTTGCAATTAGCTTACGGGTGGCTGCGACCACCGGCAGTTGTTTTGTATCGCACCTCGGCTTGTGTGGCAGCACTGTAGGGGTCAGATGACGAAATAATAAAAGCAGAAGGCATGATGTGTATAGAAATAGGCTATGGAGGTGTATTGAAACGAAGAGATAATAGGCCAAGGTGTCAAAATAGTGTAAGAACTAAAGGATATTTATGGGGTGAAATTTTTAGTAGGAATAGAAAGTGGGTAAATAGGGCGTAATTAACGAAAAGAAGATGGACTTATGGTGGGTTTTAGTATTCATTGAGAACACAAATGATGCATTTAAATTATAAGAGATCAAATGCCCGGTTTCTCCACAGCAACTTAAGTCGTTGATTATTGAAGTGCTACTTAATTGTAAGTCGGTCTTATATCCCAATTGCGTTGCACCAGCAAATTCAAATGCGAACTTAACTTATGTCACAAATTACATTGGCAACAGCGTAAAATATGTCAAAGCTGTCATTGTATATGTCAGTGTTTATATGCTTACATTTGTATCAACAGTATTCGATATGGATTTACCGGATTTCCCTAATTTTGACGACGTTAACATCGTGGATAATGTGGACGAAGTTGATTTTGTCGATATTGTTGAAAATGTCAGAATTCCGCGACAAATATATAATAGGATTGATTTGTTTCAATTATATGACGACAAAGATTTCTTCTGTCGGTTTACAATAACTTAAATCACAGCTATAGATATTCTGAGGCAAATCGAACCTCAATTGGAATATATTCAAGACAATAAGTAAGTAAATACCAGCAATTTCTATACAATAGAATTGTTGCAAAAGTAACTCATACATTTAATACATTTTTATTAAATGTGGCGGCAATTAATTTCCATGTATTGTCCTTTTGGATATTTTAGACCGCATTAGTTTTTTTATTTTCAATTATCGCCTTATATTCATCCACAATCTCCGTTAGCAATTTTTTCTCTTCTTTGCTATAATTAATACGTTTTTTGTCCATATCGCTGAAGACGCACCGTAACTTCACAAAATGAAACAAATTTACTGTGACTGATATGACAACTGTCATATATGACACATAAGTCACAGTTTTTTTCGACTTACATTTAAGTGCTACTTACGTCTCACATTTTGACATTTTTGCGTGGTGCAACAGTTTACGGTGGAACTTAGGAATAAGTCACGACTTAAGTCTTAAGTTGCTCTGGAGAAACCGGGCATAAGTGCCTCAAAAGGGTATAAGTGCCATAAAATTTCAGTGATGTTTAAATTATAAAGTCAAAGCAATACTAACTAAAAAGTATTATAATAGTTATCTATAATGGGCATAATTAAATGTTTAAAGCGCGACGCGTAGCGGAAATTTTTAATTTTCCCGAGTGCTATAATCTTGTTTATGCCCGTGGTACATACAAGGTTTTATTTTATTTTGGTTTACGAAATTCAAGGAATCAATAGGTATATTTTTCTACAGTCTATATACAAAGTAGCCATTTGCGCTCTCATTTGTCAACGCAAAATGTCACTTTGCCGCTCTAGAGCAACAAAGTAGAAAAAAACGCTCGCTGTCCAAATTTATAACTATACAATGGTGAGAAATGTTACTTGTCTTCATTCTTAATGGAAACGTTTAATCAAGAACTAATGGCACTGTAGTTACACATTTACCATCTTCACAACACAAGTCAATCTGACATATTATAACTGCTCTGTCGCTATATTACATAACCAAATAAAATGTGCACTGCTGTGAAAATAAAATAAGGCATTCATTTACAAAAACGAAAGTATAAAATGCTTAGATTAGATTGAAGCAATAGCTCAAGAAAAATGGAAAATAACAATAAATTAAAATTAAATATAAAATAAATTGTGTGAAGTTGTGTTGCCACCTGCAAATGTTTGACGTGAACGCTCCCAATGGACATCCATTTTTTCACTGCACTAGTTTAATGTACTTGAAACAAATAAAAAAAATTATGGTGGAGGTCCTCATTGTGACGACTGTAGAAAAAATCTTGTGTGTGTTTCGAGCGCAAATGGACATTGTTGATTTCGAGAGAATGCCGCGGCTCTTGCGTCGCGCGTCAACAACCTCTCAATCGACAATGTTCCATTTTGCGCTCTTAATACACAAATAACTATTGTATATTCGTTATTGTTGTGCTGGCGTTGTAAATTTTAAGTATTTTGTGGTCTCTACGTAATTTGTTGGTGTTGCTATCTTGTTTATTATAACAATTTTAATATATTGTCAAATAAAAATGATAGATATCAATTATTCTAAAGACATATAAATGAATATAAGGCTGCACAAGGCAAGTTTGTTCCACAGAAGTTAAAAAACGTATACGAGAAAGAATACGAAAGTTTTGCGAATGGCACTGTTAGTAAAATGTGATTTATCGAATTTGTTGTGTTATCTGACATTTATCCATAAATCATAATTTTGATGTTTTAATAGCAGTTGCCTGGCAACTTTATAAGCCCTCGGGCAATAAAAGATAAATTGAGCCAGCTTTGGAGAGCGAATAACAAGTTTATGATTCTAAAATAAAATAAAATAATTGATAAATAATAATCTATTTTAAAATATGAGAAGCACGGTGCATATGCACAAAAAAAATTTCTAGGGAATATTTTGTCAAATGATTCATTTTTCACCTATGCTGGGAGTGACATCTATGTCTACAGCAGAATTCTGTAGATGATATATTTATTTTTCGGTAGATATCTTAAGGATATCTTAAGAATACTCAAGTAAATTTAAGTGGGGAGTACATTAAAGAATAGGGGAGAAATAAGAAGGAAAATAAAGAAATTAATATAAACAGAGGGTGAAAATATGTGTCTTTGACAACTGCATTCTTAGGAAGATATAGGTAGAATAATAATAAACAAATTCAAATACAATATTATTATTTCATGTAAATATTATGTACACACAATAATAAAGCAGAAGTTATCTGCTACGACGTCTATAAAGTCGATACCTAACATTTTAATTATAATAATAAATAAAATGGTTTTTAATCTCTATTGAATAAAATAGCAAAATACAAAGTCTTTATGAATAATAAAAATAAATGAATATGTGTTAGGTTAACTATATAATTTGGAGGTACTCATACTGCATTTTTTACCTATCGCTACCCTTGGTAAGTGAGGTATAGGGATCGTGCTAAAAATCGAATATCGAGATTTTGATAAATGACCACGTTTTAAGGTCCCTAGAATCCAATTTTAAAATTTTCACGATGATGACTGTGTGTATGTGTGTGTATGTATGTATGAATCCTCTACTCTAACTCAAATACTATCATTCAAAAAATTTTGAAGCCCAAAATAGTTTTTCTTCAATAAATACCTTTAAATGTTATTTTTACCTTCCGTCATCTTTAGGTAAGGAAGGTATTGTCTTTGGTCAAAAAATTCGATGATGAGTTTTTAATCAATAAGCACGTTTTAGGGTCCTTAGAATACGAATTTACTATTTTTACGATGATGTCTGTATGTGTGTGTGTGTGTGTGTGTGTGTGGATGTGTGTGTGTGTGGATGTGTGTGTGTGTGTGTAACAAAATTTTCGTCTGCGATAACTCTAATACTACAGTTACAAAAATTATAATTTTTTCGTATACTTCTTCGTTACATCCATATGAAGAGCTGATTAGATTTTGGTTACAATTGGTCAACCGGAAGTACCATCATTTGAAGATTTTAACAGTTTTTCTTGAAAAAACTATGTTAAATATAATTTTTTCACATTTGATGTTATGATAAATATTAAAGAATATTTTATTCTCTATACGATTTGACTGCATTTTATACTTAATATTAAATGGATATAGAGTTAAAAAATTATAAAGAAATTAAATTTCATAAAGTAGCCATAGCTATGGAAACAACTACTATATTAAGAAAATTCTGATTGAAAGACTTCAGTGTCAAGTGAAATTGACATAGTGTGTTTATCTTATAATTTTACTGGAAATATAGGATCTTTTGCTTTCTGTATGGAATTTGTATAAAATACATACAACTGCTTTAAGGTAATGTACAAGAAATAATAATAATAAATCTTTTATTTCTGCAGATACATTACACTGTATATAGAGAACGTCACAAAATAATAATTTTCTGTAAGAAATTTGCATAAAATACATGCAACTGCCGGAAGGTAATATACAAGAAATAGAATATTTAATTTAGCAAGGTACTTTCTATATGAGATTTGTACAAAATACATAGAACTGACGGAAGGTAATGTGCTGGCCACATCAGATTTTTTCGAGTTAATGTTATTATAAAAATTAAAGATTATCAAATTTTCTACAGATTTGCATTAATACTTTTTTACATATATTATGGATAAAGTTATAAAATTATCTAGAATTTAAATCCCGGAGCCTACGCGTTAAACAAACAAAACTTCTTGATTACGCAGTTATTCAAATGTATGTAACTGACAGATAAATGTCACTGTCAAAGAACTAATCATTTAAAATTAATAATAGTAACGTTTTAAAAAGAAATAAAGTAAATAGAACAATAGGAAAGGAAATCAATACAGTTTCCAGTAAAAGTATATATGTACATAGGTATACGTATTTATATTAATAAAAATTAACGATTCGCGAAAAAGTTTAAACTAATTCTCATTTTTGGATTAGTGAATTCCATTTTATGCCGGTATTTAAAATTTAATCTTCATTTTATTATCAAAAAGGTAGTTACTATTTTAAGAAATAAACTTCCAAAATTAGAATAAAAGTCGCTAATCCTAAAATAAGGATTAACTTAATCTTTTTTGTGACTCGGGCTGTAAATGGCGGGAGGTATTGTGTCACATCAGATTTTTTTATTCTATTTTTCCAACATTATTGTACCATAAACAGATTTGGACTAGCCCATCGGGCGACCGGGCTGTCCCTGGTGGACCGTCATCATTATGGGCCGTCACCGGCGGTCAAAAAATTTAAAAATTGATCATCCTAAAACATCAATTAGTGAATCAAATGCAGACTCGGGAATTTTATCATTATATGTTTGCAAAGCCTTCATACAACTTGATGTGGGGCTCTTTAAGATTATTACGTTGTGAACCCAAAAGAATTCGGTTATATTAAAAAGGAGTTATTAGATTTTTCAGAAAAATGGGACATGTTTAATGACACCTTAAAAGATGAAAATGAATAAATAAATATATATATATATATATATATATATATATATATATATATATATATATATATATATATATGTATATATATATATATATATATATATATATATATATATATATATATATATATATATATATATATATATATATATATATATATATATATTCGAAAATGAATCCGATGACGAGCAAATAGAAATCGGAGAAGAAGGCGAAATCAATGTAGAAATATACTTGTAAGCTAAATATGTATTTTGCTAATAATTCGCGCCCGAAAATACTGTACCGACGTTGACTGGCAATCTTCATTAGGGTGCCACGAATTGTAAAACGGCACTGACTGCAAAATCGGACGCATCAACCATAATGCTTGTTCGTACTATTAGTGCTGATTATCTTAAATTTTCAATATTGCATAATTTAATTAAAACGGTTTTTAGATCGTTAAATGCTTGAACCACTGATTAGTCCATTTTTAAGGTACATTCTCAAATGAAAATTAGGTTTAAGTAAGTCATTCATAAATGTAAGTTTAATTTACCTAAAAATTGGTTTTGATATGTACAGACATCTGTGTAAATGCTTCAAAAACAAGATTAAAATATCGGTAGAGCAGTACTCAACAAGACAGGTATGCGCCTTGAAACTGTCATTCGCTTGGCATTATTGGTTATATTTCAGCAATTAAGTTATGACAGTCTCCATGTTCTTTTCGCATTTGTTTAAAAAGCAGAATCCACCACGTGGATACTAAATAAAGATGATTGTATATATCTCTATCATTTCAAACTCGTTTTCATTTGTGAAGTTTGTGACGTCAAACTAAATCATAAACCTAAAGTTTGGACCTTGCAATATTTAGTTTAATGATTTGGATTTAGAGACTCTAAATTCTGAAGTGTGAATGGAGTCATTACAAAATATGCGGCCAGTCTTTTAATATAAAGTATAAACCATAAATCTAAACCTAATTTTCAATTGTGAATGCAACTTTAGTTATTTAAACCTGTTGTATTTATTGTCAATTAAGTTGGTTTAAGGATTGGGAAATCATCACTTGGGAATAAATCTATAGTAGAAATTGATTTATATCAAAAATTCACGTAAAGATTTTGTGTTTTCGTTGTGAATAATTAATTATTGCGTTCATTTTTTAAAAGTTTTATGCTATTATTATAAATGTGGTGTCCCAAGATATCTATGCTCGAACTACAAAATTTATTTTATTTATTAATATACGGAAATCATCTAATCTTTTGAATGATTTTTGAGATATAAGGTGGGCCTATCCTGCAATTTTCCCCGGGGCTAATTTTCTGTCCAGTCCAACCCTGACCATAACCTTACTTAATGATTACTGCTACTATGACTAATATCAGTAATTTGTCCATAAGAATAAGTCTGATGCAGATACGATCTGAATGAAACAGTGTATCATATTTCATTGCAGTATTAAGAGACATAATAAACAGTAAAATTTTTATTTTATACGTTCAAGCAAATATAATACGAAGTATATTAAGGAGTTTAGAGTTCTCCAATCTTATGTTTAAAAATTTTATTATTGTTTTACGTTTTAAATTCATTTGTGACAGATATTATTTAATTTATATCTAGAGATATTAATTTTTGTCTGTTTTATAGCTAATAAAATTCTGGAGAAACTAATTTTCTACGTGTAGGTTTGCTCCGCTACTTTTTCAAATTTTATATCATATTTTTATGATATCAATAAATTTATTTGGATACGTAACAATCAAATGTAAAATATCGCTGCTAACATTCCAGTTCTAGGCATGTTTTGAAACAATTTTTACTGTTATAACGGAATTTAAAAGAGGTAACGAAATTTATACCTCGAGTAAGAAAGGAAGTTAATAACAATAACTTTTTTCTAAAGTTATTTCGTGCAAAACCATTTAAAATTTCTTAGTTAATATGAAAGTACAAATTAGGCAAATTAAACATTTAAAGCTATTCTACCTGTTAGAACAAGTCATGCATTTGAAATTTCTGTCATACTAATCCTTCATTGCAAATTTCTAGATATGGTCGCGTGGCTAAAGGCTGGTTTATGTAAGCTGATAACTTGAGACTTTACCTTAGCATTAGTATTATGACTTTGCATTATTAATTTGTGTATAGACAAATGCGTGCTACGGTATATGTAGCTGTAACCATAACTTTAGCATTATGCCGTAACCCTAGAATACACCAATTTCTAAATTTTTAAGTTATAATGCTAATGCCGACCAATCAGAAACTTGCCGCTGGCGATATTCGTGTCTTTTAATTTGACGTTTAACGTTTTAAAATTTTTGTCACAGGTCGGACCCCTTTACGCGTTTTCTTTCTTTTCTAAAGTTGTTTTGCCAAAGCAATTATACCTATAAAAATTGTTGAAAATACGACAAAGTCTGTATCACTATCCATATCTATATTTTATATGTCCTTGTAGGTCAACATGAATGACGTGTCCCTGTTAAAAAAAATGACATTACCGACGTACTCTTATTGGTTAATGCAAAGTCATAATGCTAATGCTAAGGTAAAGTCTTAAGTTTACAGCTTACATGAACCAGCCTTAATTCGAGTATAGACAAATGCGTGCTACTGTATATGTATGCAATTTCTAAATTTTTAAGTCACAATGCTAATGCCGACCAATCAGAATACTACATGGTACGTGATTGTGCCCGTTGGCTTGATTCCAGCAATTTTCGCGACTATCAATTTTACGTTTGACATTTGTTATTTTTCAAAAATTCTGTCATATTGTCTTGAGTAAAAATCTGATGTCTCACTACAACATATATTGTCACATATATTTGCAAAATCTATGGGATATTTTAATATAAATTATGTGGAATACATACATTTTCTTTATATTCAATATCCTGAAATTTTCTTTTTCTACTTTCCATTTCTTTTTCTTCATATTCGTTATTTTTTCACATATTCCTTTTATATTCTTTTTTAGGTATATTCTTTTGCGTTGTTGACTTTTTTTTATTTTCATAATCTTCATAATGATGTACAAATATTTTTGACAGTGGCATACGAATATTTTTGACAGTGACATTTATGTGTCAATATCAAACATTTGAATTTCTTGCTTTGGAATAGTTTGATCTGAGATTTTTTACATCAAATTATTTTATATGCATTTCTTTATCTCTAAATCTATAGAAGATATAATAATGAATTTATAATAATCGAATAAAGAATTTAACGTTCTTTAATATAAGTATTTACATATATTTTCGGCAAATAATATTTAGATGATTTTTTTCTTGTAACTACTACTTCCGGTTGTCCAATTGTTACCAAAACTTAATCAACTCTTCCCATTATTGTTAGATTGAGGAATCCGTAGGTAAAAATGTCTTAAGTCTTATAGTATTTGAGAAATCGTGGATACATAAATGTCACTATCAAAAATATTTGTATGCCATTGTCAAAAATATTTGTACATCATTATGAAGATTATGAAAATAAAAAACGTCAACAACGCAAAAGAATATACCTAAAAAAGAATACAAAAGGAATTTGCGAAAAAATGACGAATATAAAGAAAAAGAAAAGGAAAGTAGAAATAGAAAATTTCAGGATATCGAATATAAAGAAAATGTATGTATTGTACATAATTTATATTAAAATATCCCATAGATTTTGCAAATATATGTGAGAATTATTTTGTAGTGAGACATGAATATATGTATTTGTATTTAAAAATATTTTTCGTTTTATGCGTACAACCAGGTAAAATATCTGGCGACAGGTTATGTGCTGGCCACATCAGATTTTTATGATAAGATTACTACAATTTTATTTTTATTTACAACTTTTTTTTCCAGATACTATAATTTTTCTATTTTAAAGTGATTTCAATTTTTTAAGTAGGTAATATTTTTGGCACTTGCAACAAATTTAAATGCTTCAATGTAGATATTCTAATTTATATTAGTAGTGAAAATTTTATCTGAAACATAAGTATCACAAAACATTTTTCAAATGAAAATGACAATAAATTACATGAAATGTACGAGTTTTTCATATAGAATATAAAAACTATCTTGGGAATAAAATTTACGTACCTAATGCATTTATAATTAAAATTAATCTCTAACATGTGATTACAATTACATGAAATTAGTGTTACAAAAACAATTGACATAAAACAAAATTCTTTTTAAAACAAAAACAAGTAGTTGGAGAAAAAACACAAAGCAAAGAACAATAAAAAACAAGAAGAAGTAGAAGCCGAAGGAAAAGAATCTCTCAAAGGCAATTGTGAGTCCACAAGTTGAGGCAGGTCATCGCATCTCGTCTGCCGAAGATGCAATCAGCAATCGTAAACCACTTAACGTACGTAGCCAAAAAGAAAATCCTACACCGGAGAAAATATCACGTTACTGATGCGAAGTCAATAGTTTAACGGTAAAAACGCACGGTACGGACGGTCGGATCTTTTTTCTCTGATATTTTGTGAGATTTTCGATATTTCCACTGTAAATAACTTTGATCGTACTTCCGATAATATTTTTTCAGGGTATTTTATGCGATTTATTCTATGGAGGTTATCGTTTTTTAATCTTGATATATGATGACGTTCATTGAAGTTAAACGATTCTTTTCTCGCAATTATTTTATACCTGAGTTTCAATCTTTCCAGTTCAGCTTGTTTTATGTGAGAATTATTGTTCTCTATTGCCCATATTTTAAACGCTCTACGACTACGTGATTTTGCTTTGACGTGAATATAAATAAATAATAGAAGTAACTAGATATAATAAATATATAAATAAATTCCCTTTATGAATGTGCCAATTTTCAGATTCCGCTAATACCAATTCAGTACCGTCCAAAAATTTGGATGTGGGTGCATTAGATAATTCCGGCAAAAGCTATAAAAACCTATATTTTATAAATTCTAAATGAATTTGTTTGTTTCAATAAAATAGTTATAAACATGTAACTGAGAAAAATTACGTCGCATTCACCATTAATTCGTAGGTGTCCGTAGATCAACGTTTGTTCTAATTTCTGAATCAAGGAGCCATAGTCAACCGATTCTCAGCTTTTTTGTGATTGTAAGTTTTGTTTTGGTTTTTGAGAGTGATAAAATTAGTGGCACCAAGAAAATCAATATCATGTCAGTGGGATTGACTACTATGTACTTTGGACTTTATCTTCTTTGTAAGCATTCGATATTAAAATGTCGGAAATGGTTAGCTATCTATATCCTCGACAATGAAACTTTTCACCGAGGTTTGTTTACTATTTTATTCACAATTTGAAATAAAAAATTAATAATTGATATTTACATAATAATAACCTAACATAAATAAACGAATGGTCTGAAATTGTTCATTTGTCACATGAACTGTCAGTTTGATTTCTAACCTTAAATTTTGATTGATTTATCTACACTTATTTATATTATTTACATTCATTCGTTTCTTCACATATAAAAGTTAGCTACCAATGATGGGGATATAAATAAAAGTACTAGTTTTAATAAAATATCACAAGAACATGAACTGTCAGTTTGATTTCTAACCTTAAATATTGATTTCATTCTATTGATTACTTATATTATTTACTATTTTATGCCATTTTTTTATAATATAAATTGTAAAGAAGCTTTGTTTATATCTAAATATCCATCACTTATACGCATTGATCTCTTAAAGCGGAGGGCAGCTATTTTTCGCCTCGAGGTTAGAAAGTATAGCGTGAGTATAGTTGATGTTGGAAAGTGTTAACTTTCCAACCCCAACTATACTAACGCTATACTTTCTAATCTCTTGGAAAATGAGGTTAACAATAACCTCAACTTTTTAAAGGTAACCGATTGTGAATAAAATTATCTTTTTGCTATTGCTCATTTTATCAAATGTCAATAAATGTAAAAACCGCCAAAAAAGTAAGAAGTAGCGATAGTGGCAACGTAGTAGTTTGGAGTTTTCAAACTTCTACCGCTGCCGTTGCCCCTGCCCTATTACTAATTTTCTTAATTATTGGATGTGAACGTTTGCCTAACGCATTTAATCTTTTACTAATGTCTCCACCATTGCCACTAATTCTACCGCTATCATAATTTTTTTTTGTTGTGGATGATACTTAATTGTCATGTAATTTTATTCGTGGTAATTATACTTTCTGTAAATAAAGTAATAATATGCAAGTTTTTAATTTATTTATAAAATTTATTTAATAATTTTCTTTTAATAATATTCTATTTTCATTTTGATAAAGGTAGAAATTACACTGATTCCAACAAAGAAGTGTTTTTAAATATAATGAAAATGAAAGATATAAATATATAATAAAAAATAATAAAACCAATGCAGTTTTAAATAAACATAAAAAAGCATGATGCAAAGTTATAAATAAATACAACCGCCAGGATCCTAACATAACTATAAAAGTCAAAATTAAGATTAAAATATGTGATCTGATCAGTGCTTGATTCATGAAATCTAACGAATCAGTTCATTGATTTTCATTACTAGATTACCTTAGCTTGACTTTTAATGGTGTATTAGATTGATTCAGGAATCACCGTCGATCTATGGATCAACTCTTGATCAAGGAATGGTGGCAAACTCTATAGGCGTGTTTCATATTAGATTTGTAAAACATTAAAAACTAGAGATACAGCGAATATAGGATTCAGCAGGTCATAATTTAGAATTTTATGAGCTCCAGATACAAAAAAATCGAATTTTCATTGAAAATGTTCAGTTTTATTGTTTTTAACTCTTATTAACAATTATGTGACGTAAATAATAATTTGAGTAAGTACCTACGATTATTTTTATAAATTTTACAAAAAAAGGAAGTTTTATATTTATAATTATTCCCAAATTTAATTCCAATTGCCAATTAAAATTATAGATATCATTATTAACAAATAGTATTCTTTAATTATTATTATTTTAGTGATTGTATTAAAAAAAATTCTTGATATTAAAGAGTACACTACTTATACTAATCTAAATATCAAGTATAGGATCTCGTGGCCGCGTGTCTGAGTGTCTGATCGCGAATCTGGGGAACCGGGTTCGATCCCGACCGACGCCACATATTTCGAATTTTAAATGGCACAAAATTGACCCCTGTGGTGCACTCTCCACGCCAGCAATGAGTGCCCGTGAGGTGACGCCTGGTAAACGCCCGCACGGTACAAATATGTCATCATCATTACCGATATCTGCGAACAAAGCAGATTGGCACACCCAGCAATGGGTAATATGCCGTGATGATATATTTATTTAATATCAAGAGTACTATTCGTTGATAGTTTAAAAATTGTGGAAGTATTTTTATAATCCATCAGAAACCGTACAGAATATTGAATATGTAAAACGCTGCATTACAAATCTTTGAAAACTCTCCTCTGGTTATGCATGTATGATTGTGTGAGTGTGTGTGTGTGTTTTTTTTAGCGAAAGCTCATACACTGGCATATACATACGCGAGCAGCAATCGTCTGACAGATTTAACCGCTTGTTAACATGACTGCTGTCATAGGAAAAAAACACGGGAGACATGAGAATACCTGCGGTTCTGTTCTGCAAGCCAATAGCAACCGTAAAGGCTGCTTTACAGTATAGAATGATAAACAGCTCAGTAGAAATAACAAGAACAAAAGAATCACAATAATTCTCGCTTAACATCCATGAAGTTCGTACTTCTGATGCAAAAAAATATATGCAGAATTTGTGAGGTATTTTGAAAAAAAAAGTAGTTATGAAAAAATCGTCCAATACCGCAAAATTAACCCTCCGTCTGTCGGTTGTGGCCTATGAGTCTATTATTGTTTATTATTTTTTGTAAAACTGTTTTTCAAAATTTCAAGTTCAAGTTTTCCTCGGTGGAATGAGCATTCAAAATTGTACAACATTGCCCATTTAATCGACCTCGAATCTCTTATAGTTTCCGAGATCCCAATGGTAATTCTATTAATTTGGGACATTCTGTGTATAGGGTGTTTCAAAAATACTGTAAAAAATTTAAGGGAATATAGTACTGACCAAAATGAATAAAAACGCTTAATCAACATGGGTCCGATCTTCCATAGTTTCCGAGATTTGAGGCAGTGAAAAATGAGTTTTTACGGGGTTTACATCTGCTATCTCGAAAACTAAATAAGTTACGACTTTGATTAAATGGGATTTTTTGTTTACCTTTCAGAGGTCATCTTAGATGTGCTTGTGTGTTTTTTTTTTAAATCAAATAATAGGGTATTCTCTCATATTTTTTAATTTTTTTTTTCTTAAAGAACATTTATATCTAAGAGTATCTGTGTAAGCCCGAGTAAAAAATTCCTTGTAATAAGCGAGATATTAATATTTAAAATTTGATTTTCTTGTGTCACGTGATAGTAACGTACTAGTTGTACAGTACCGGCGGTATGCTATCAGTGGTTCATGCGGCGTCTTATCACATTCGAACATGGAGTAGGGATTTTAACTGGACTCTCATTGGAAGGTCATCTAGTCCATCAGCGAAATTAAATGCTTTATATCTTTTGTAACATTCAATTTATATTATGATTTTTTGTTTTTTGTACTATGTTAAATGTTGTGGCGACCTT
This sequence comes from Harpalus rubripes, assembly GCA_963082715.1. Lineage (NCBI taxonomy): Eukaryota > Metazoa > Arthropoda > Insecta > Coleoptera > Carabidae > Harpalus > Harpalus rubripes. The sequence goes on from OY720453.1 coordinate 58,641,613, forward strand.
GGCCAATATTTAATTTTCAAATAACTTCGTAACTAGTAGAAATTGAGAAAAACGTTTCATATAAAATTTTGTTTTTTCATAGTCTATTTACAGACAGACAAAATTTTGTTCGATCACTATCTTTGTCAGTTTTTTCGATTTTTCGCTTTTCTCGGAAACAGTTGAAGATCGGTCCTATGTTGATTAAGCTTTTTTTACTTATTTTGGTCAGTACTATATGCCCTTAAATTTCTTTGCGGTATTTTTTAAATACCCCTGTATATTTATAACAATTTGTATATTTTTAAAGAAAATTTTATTTTCATTTATTTACGCGTTGTTCTCAAATTTTAGAAAATATGCGTTAAAATTGTAAGCATTTTTCAATTTCAATTAACACAAGATAAATGTGTTTGGGATTAATCCTGTATTAGGCATTATATAAAAACAATTTTATTTTGGTCTCCACAGACCACACCCAATCGACAGTGTTTTAGGACGGGCACCCGACAGACAGAGGGTTAATTATATTTTCAACTCCTTTACTTAAGATTCGTAATGACTGAAGAATGTCAATGAAATAAAAAAAAATTATTTTCTTTGCAAAATTTATGAATATTGCAATTTAAAACATAAAAAATATTATACTTTGAACTAAAATTCTTAGTTCTTGTTCTCACATTTAAAAAAAATGGTACAATACTCCATTGTCATTAAGAATACCTACATAATTATTTGTGGAAAACCATTTGAATAATTACTTTGTTTTTTACAAATAGCCTCATTCTTTGTAACAGATCAAGTTTCAGTTTTCTATCTCGGCAGTGTTAACCGGCCTTACTTCATGTTAAGACTGAACGCTCTCGCCTTGCCGATGGGGAGTGTCACCCTCGTGATGTTTTTCTCTACAGATTCAGATTTTGTTTCTATTTCCAGAGAGATCCGAAGTTTTTAAGACCAACTATAGTGATATATGGCCACAATATGGAAACAATTTGAGAGATTAACTGTATTTTAATCCTAGTAGCTGATAGAGAACATTTGGTGGACGTCACAGGAGAATATATTTAGAAGATTATAAAATTTTATTTATCACCCGCGAGGGTTCATTGAAATTGGATGCTTTGTGCCACAATTCTAACACTATTTTAATTACTTTGGGTGTTAATGTAATTTATGGTACTAGAACATATGATTCAAAACCTAGATATTTATATCCCAGTTAAAATGCAGAGAACTGTTATAACACATACATATTATCAACAAAATTCTGAACAGAATTCATAGTAATACAATTAATTCTGAACTATTTATACAGGGTGATGGAAAAAATAGATAGGAACCTACAAATGGCAATATTATTTATTATTAATTTTAAACTTATACATACCAAGTTTATATTACAAGTTTGGGGGACGAAGTTAAATACTACTTTTTCATGTGAAAAAAACCTGAATTCTGCTTCCAGTATTGCCAGAAGCACAATCGTAGTTGTTTTTAGTGGAATGCATTTATATTTTACGAATGTAATTTAAAGTAAGTTTACAGTGATGCTAATTAGTTGAACTTTTAATTTCAAAGAAGGTTCAAATGTCGTTGCAACGGCAAACTGAAATTACTTTATAACGATTCATAATTTAGAAAAAATAATAAAAATTAATTTTGCAAGTAATGTATTGGGCACTACTGTGAAGCTCGTTCAAATTATTTTCAGAAAATATAAAAATAAATAGAGCATTCCATTTAAAAAAATTAACGATAATTTCGCTTCGGGATAATTAGAATTCAGCATAATTTCACATTAAAATGTGGTATTTAAAGTTCACTCCATCTTTGTAAATTACGGAATTAAACTATTATACGTCTCGTGGAACTAATAATAAGAAAAATAGCCATTCGTCTCTATTTTTTGAATCTCCTTGTATAGAAGCTAGAATAAAATACAATAATGCTACTTTTGATATTTAATTTGTAAATGTTGAATAAATTTGGCAGGTAGCTATGTAGGTAAGAAAGATGTACATTGCATTGCAAGACACATAAAATAAAATTGTATACTTTTACTACCGAAATACGAATCGTTTCAATGATGTACTTATTTTTTTAAAGAGGAGAAAGAGAACAATAAGACCAAACATATAATCATTGCATGTCATATACTTTCTTGTCACTTAGTCATTAATTTAAATAAAATATGTAGGTTGCTGTCATGGTATAATTATTGCTATTGTTTGAGTGGGTTGGTGACATTATTTCTTATAAAAATCATTTTGAGTTACGAGTAAGATATGAAATTTTATTAAAACACATAATTTACATTTAGATGTACACAAATAATATATGTTCAATGAAAATACATATTGAATTAACTTGATAAGTACTTTTATTTTTTTATTATTTGAAGTATATTTTATTCTGAAAAATACAGTATAACGAACGAGTATTACTTTCATATTCATTTATGCATTTTATTTATCATTTATTACAAACAGTAGAATAAAAATATGATTGTAATTATTTAAACAACTAGATTGCACGTAATTTATTATGTATTTTATTTATCTTGTAGACACGCTCAAGAACTTAGAAAGTACTATATCGGATGCGAGCCTGAGAGGTGCTGCCACGCACGATCTTCTGCTGTTAAGAGGAACTAAACAAACGAAGAGCAACACAGGCTTTCTCTCTCGTTCTCTTTGTGTTAAATTCTAGTCAGATTAAGTTTATATATTAAGGAACACACAAAATTACTATATCTATTGAACAATTAATAATAAATTTTGTCCTTATATATAAATCTTTACAATTTAATTTAAACAGTATTTTTACAATGTATAAAAAATCTGATGTGAACACCACGCGACTTCCTTGTACGCAAGACCTTGAATATGAAGTATAGACTCAATTATAAAATTGCACGTATTTGACGTAATTTGACATTAACATCTATTTTTAATTTTTTTTTGTTATTTTTTGTCCTAATCCAAAACAAGCTTCATTACAAAATCCAAAAAGTATATAAGTTTTAAATTTACATATCTCGCTTATACAAAGGGTTAATTTAATAATACTTGATGTGTTAGACTCAGAATTTAATTCTCTAAAATTTGAAACATTTATTTCTAAAATCAAAATGAAACCATTTTATTCAAGAAAACCTGTTAACAACTTCAGGTAATATATCACTTTCGGTTAGCCTGTTTTAATCAAAATCTGCTATGTTATTCCAATTGATATAAAAGTATTAAATTCCAAATTTGAAAAGTTTTGGACTATATTTTAATATAGTTTTTCATTAAAATCTATTATATGCTTCAAATAAAGTACCATTTTCTGGAAATTATGTAATAACCAAAAAGGGAGGAGCACCACTAGATGTTACAGCAGTCCTAAATAAAAAAATTTAAACTTTCTACGGCTTATAGTTTCTGAGTTATGCGAGATACGTACGTACGTACGTACAGACATCACAACGAAATTAGTCAAAATGGATTCAGAGATGGTCAAAATGGATATATCCGTTGAAATCTGAAAACCGAAATTTTCGCGATTACAGTACTTCCCTTACTTTGTACAAGGAAGTAAAAAAGGTTGGTAGTGGCATAATATTTGACTATAAAATAATTTTTTCTCATTAATTTCTTAGGTTTTTATCAATTTGACAACAATTATGTGACAGAGGTAGTGGTACATTATGAGAATATATATTTAGAATGTTTAATAATCCTCTTACATTATTTGGCTTGCATAATTTACAATTTATATCTTCAAACTTTATCATCTCCCACAAACTTCCCCTAATTTCATTCAAAATAACCTTCATCATTCTGGATAACCAACTCTATCCTCAGATCTGGAAGATTGTGGAGACAAAAGTAATTTATAGGCATTGCTGTGTCTTCTGCCAACTGCTTCCAGTTCATTCCATCACCCAATTCAGAAACATCATCGCATAGTCCCCCCTAGTCCGAACCGAAAACACGTTCTAGAGACAACAGTGACAACAGCCATGTCGACCAAGAATCGTGCATATTTTATCAAGTTATTCTGCTCCTATAAATTATTAACTTTGTTATAATATCACACGGAGTCTGACAATTCGCGGGTCTGCGGTAGTGAAACAGTGGCACTGAAAGGAATGCCTCTAATTAACCAAAGAGATGTTGGCAGGGCTGGACTGGGAATATGTTTAGTACCGCGGGAAATCCGGCCAGGTCAGTCCTTTAAACTGATTTTTTAAAAATAATTTTAATCATAATATTTTGTTTAATGATTTACTTTTTCTCTCCCGTTACCCTTGGTAAGGGAGGTATAGGGATCCTGCTAAAAATCGCATATCGAGATTTTGGTAAATGACCACGTTTTAAGTCCCTTAAAATCCAATTTTAACATTTTCACGATGATGTCTGTGTGTTTGTGTGTATGGATCCTCCGCTCTAACTCAAATACTATCAATCAGAAAATTTTAAAACCTTACATTGCTACCTTATTCTCTAATATGAGCCATTAGACTTTGGTGTAAATCAGATAACCGGAAATGGTACTTTATTTGAAGCTCCAAATATATTTTCTTCGAAAATTACCTTTAAATGTTTTTTCGCAATTTATATTATGAAAATGAAAGATTATTGAATTTTCTATTTGCATTCATACTTTTTATATATATTTTATGCATAATTTTATAAAATAATATCTAATTTAATACCGGAGCCTACGATTAAATTAAAACACCTTCTCTTAAACGTATGTAACTGTCAAATAACTGTCACTGTCAAAATACTAATAATTTCAAATTAATAGTGGTAACGTTTTGAATAGAAAATAGTAAACTGAACATTAGATATATGGAAAAGAACTAAATATAATTTCCAACATGAGTAAATATATAAGTACCTATGTATTTAAATTAATAAAAACTAAATGGCGGGAGATATTGTGTTGGCCACATCAGATTTTTTTCTTTCAAAACGTCTATGATTTGCTCATTTTTGATATTCTTTGTGTTGATAACAATGTGACAATAAATTTGTACATTGAATATAAATTTTAATATGCTAACGTATGTAATAGTTATTTATGCAACAATAGTGTAAACAGAAGCTTTATGCCATGATGTCAAGAATTTCGTGACGAAGCTAGCCGAGTCACGAAAATCAATTATTATATGAAAAGGTGCATCAGGTATGTTATTATTTATAATTTGATAAAAGTTATTGGGATCTAAATAAAATACATCCTTATATAAATGATCATTTCATGTATATGATGTCGGTAATACAAAAACTAAGTACGTGTTGCGAATTTAACAATTGGTTGTCAAAAAGAAAAATGGCTATAAATAATGGCACACGTTCAAGAGTAGTAGGGAATTATTTCAAAATCAAGAATTTATGTTATTTTTGTATCGATTTATTAATTTTTTCAAATTTTTATAATTTATTTTTTAAGTTCGCCAGGCCACGAGCCATTACGGGCCACCGGGAAATTCCCGGTATCCCGCCGAGCCAGTCCAGCCCTGGATGTTGGTTTTGTATCGTTTTGTAACGGAAAGGGTTTTACAGTAAAAGAGAATGTTAGTGTTGATTTTGTTTTACGTGCGCAATTTTCATGTGGTAGTGTTGTAGATGTAGGTGATAAAAAATATGGTTTTAAATTAATTAAATGAAATAATTATCCGCACAACTATACGTACCTATTTGTTTTTTTTTTATTCATAACAAAAATTACGTGTAGATCCTTTGTATAGTCGTATGTACCAACATAGATTTCAGTGTAACATCAAATGTTTACTATGTATTTACCGTTCACGGAACTTTCGTTTGATGTATTTTACTTTATTATACAGCGGAAAAAGAAAATAAAACATTGAAGAATAATTTAAATTAACTTTATTTTTTAAAAATCTGATGTGGCAGCACATTACCTTCCGTCAGTTTTATGTATTTTATACAAATTCCATACAGACAGTTTCTGCGAAAAGTTCTATATTTCCAGTACATTACCTACCCTCAGTTCAATATATTTTGGACAAATTCCACACAGAAGTTTCTTAGAATTGATTCTATATTTGCAGTAAAATTATAACACAAACATACTATGTCAATCACACTTGACATTGACATCTGTCTATCAGAATTTAATAATAATAATAATAATAATAATAATAATATTAATAATATTAATAATGATAATAATAATAATAATAAAGATAATAATACTGATAATAATAATAATAATAATAATAATAATAATAATAATAATAATAATAATAATAATAATAATAATAATAATAATGATAATAATAATAATAATAATAATAATAATAATAATAATAATAATAATGATAATGATAATGATAATGATAATGATAATAATAATAATAATAATAATAATAATAATAATAATAATAATAATAATAATAATAATGATAATAATAATAATAATAATTATTTATTGTATTTAACTTATAAAGTATTACAATTGATATTTGATGAGAGTGAATCAGTTTTGACCTTACATTTTTTGTAACATTTTGCGTTGCGTTGATGGAGATGAGATTATAGGACAGTCCCCCACGACCCCATGAACCGAGCGATGAAGGTCGCTTCGAGCGCTGCAGAAGCACGCTGCCTCAACTTACTCGGCTACCGAGGAGGCTTCTATCAGAATTTTTTAAACTATATTAGCTGTTTCCAATGTTATTGCATAGCTGGCTGCTTTATAAAATTTAATTTCTTTATAATTTTTTTGTGCAACCGGACGCGAAATAAGCATTTCGCAGCCGCAATACAGGCCGCGAAATTGGATTTCGCGACCGTTGATATGGTACCGGCCGCGAAATGAATTTCGCGGCCGCTACCATGACAACGGCCGCGAAATGAATAATAAGGTAAACAATCACTTTGACACTTGAGAATTGCATGGTTTTGTTTATCAAATGTTAATCCCATAGCCACCTTGAAAGCTAACTTTCTATTTACAATGAAACTGTTGAAAATGAATAAAATTTGTAATTACATATTTTTTACGGTTGTACAAAAAATATTGTGTACAACTTGTCCGCGAATACCTTTAGCGCCCTCGAGATTGTCTTGCCTCGGCCGCAAGCGGCCTCGGCGACAATGTTTCTCTCGGTACGCTAAAGAGTGATTTCGCGGCCTTGATTATTACTCAATATCCATAGAATATGAAGTATAAAATGTAATCAAATCGTTTAGAGAATAAAATATTCTTTAATATTTATAATAACATTAAAAGTGAAAAAATGATATTTAACAGCGTTTTTTCAAGAAAAACTGTTAAAATCTTCAAATGAGGGTACTTCCGGTCGACCAATTATAACCAAAATCTATCGACGGAGAAAAAATTGTCATACACACATACACACATACATACACGCACCCGCACACACGCACGCACACACACACACACACACACACACACACACACACACACATACATACAATCATCGTAAAAATAATAAAATCGTGTTCTAGGGACCTTAAAACATGCTTATTCATTAAAAACTCATTACCAAAATTTTTGACCACAGACAATACCTTCCTTACCTAAAGGTGACGGTAGGTAAAAATCGACCAAAGTCTGGTTTTCGTCATATGTAGTGCCATATGAGAATTTTTTGAAAAACCAAAGTACATTTCAGGTACGCAAAAAGTTCCATTTAACCAACCGACATTGTATCTATTATAGTTCTCGAGATCCCAATGGTGGCAGCTCTAATTGGGACACACGGTAAATGTACATAATCAGCCGAAGATTCAAACCGCGGTACTTCATATCCGATCAGAATATACAGATTTCCATTGCTATCGCACCGCCATTTGAAATTAATAACATATTGTTAAAAATATCAACCAATACATTCTACATCTAACCATTATAAATCACTACCACAAATATTACCATCACCTTGTCCCCATAAAAGCATATTTGAACCTTTTGCCATGTGATCCCTTAGTGGGGAGTGGTGTAAACAAGCGGCTGTGCAAGAGACAGACAACAGACAATGCGAAGTTCCTGTACCCCGATGTCACCCGGTATTAAACTGCCGTAAATATGCGACTCGGGCCTACGGCCAAATGGGGTGACAACCAGTAGGATGGGATGCTATATGGGGTGGCGAACAGATAGCGGTTGCTTAGGATATTAAGCAGTGTAATTTGAGGATGGATGGAGAAAAGTTTCATTGTATTTGTTTATTTATGTGCAATACGCACATGTTAGTTTCAGTTTTGTGGATTCTTATTTTAATTAAGCAGAAATCTGTATTTTCACCAATCTTTTAAGAAATACTCGTATTATCAAATGGAAGAATTCCTAAATAATTTACTACAGGCCAACTTTTACAGCTATCGAAATAGAGCAGCCAAAGCTTACATCGTAGGACGTTATACTTAGGAAAAGTAAAGGTCTCGGGTTCAAAATAATTTATTTAGTTTACAAAGCTTACAATCTTCATAGGTTAAGCGGTTTTTGGACAAATTTCTAAGATCTCTTCATTATTTATTGCATGCTTTACCAAATTCTTTAATTTTTTTAACATAATTTTATCTTTGCTTCAACTTAATATTTTTTGAGCACCATTGTAGAACTTATTCAAATATTTCTTATTCGCCTAGCATTTAATATTTGGTCATTTTTCGAAAACAATTTTGTTACCTAAACTTATCGTGGAAAATACGGAAAATAATCAGACACGCAGTTTTTTGATAATTATGTATTTTTTAACAAGCTTGTTAAAAAAAATTATAACATTGTTGAAGTACGATTTTTAATTTTTTTTGAAAGTTTATAATTAGAAAAGTTGTTGAGTTTTTTCTGCATTCCAGCTAAGATAATTTAATATATATATATATATATATATATATATATATATATATATATATATATATATATATATATATATATATATATATATATATATATATGAAGTAGATGAAAAAGTTTTCACGTGTACGGCAGTCAGGATGGTGGTAAAGATGTTAAATGATACACTTTAAAGTTACATGTCAAGCTTTCGGAATTTCTTTATTCCTTCTTCAGGACAGCTATAAATTTATAATAACAAACATGTTACAATTTTGAAAAATGTTAATTGTACAGAGTAAGTACTTACTACTTTGTGAGGTTAAATTTTAAACCAGTCAGTCATTAGAACTCGACATTAGACGTCAATACAGTTCCATCTTCCATGGTTACTACACACTACTGTCAAAAAATGACAGCAATGTAATATTTGTCCATTTTAAAATGCAACATACAAAAATTTGTAGTTATGTATTTTCAATACTAATTTTCAATAAATTAGCCTACATACTATTAACAAAAAATCAAAACTTTAATGTAGCACATCTCAACAAACTTTGGCTTACAAAAATTCATAATTTTAATGTAATAAATGTTCCAAAATACCTCCATTCACACTGTGGCAATAACCTAGGTCCTCGTAGAAAGAGTTGACATGATTTGTGATGTGTTCTGGAGGTATCTCCTGTGCTGCAATACTATTTATAATGATAAAATGTGATGTAATGGATTTCTCAGTGGTTGTAGGGCGGAGGTTTTATACAAAGGACAAAACTCTCATTGATGTTAATTTTATTTAAATTCCAATATTTCGTGGTTATTTTACCACTTCATCAGGGAAAACTACAACGTACGAAATTTGTTTATTCAACGGAAGAGGTTATTATATTCACAATTTAGAAAAGTACTTACAAATAGTTTTAACTTGATTGAAAATTTACTAACATCGAGAAAAATCTCATATTTCAGCTAAATGCAAATAATTAAATACAAAGTTATTCATATTCCATGTGCAAATGGAGACAAATATTCTTGGTTAAAATTTAGTTATATTTGTTTCCGGGCAATAAGTGGACAAATATTACATTGCTGTCATTTTTTGACAGTAGTGTGTAACCATGGAAGTGATAAACCATATGTTGCATTTTAAAATAAATTCTCAGTACATATATATATAATGAAATGCAACATTTTTTCAGTAGGAATATGTTAATTAAAATTAATAGTGTTTGTGCATTATTACTTAAATGATATTGATTATAAGTACTGTTAACATTAAAAGTAACACTATTACCATTTCAGTAGAATTTTTACATTAAAGGTGCATTCACAAATGAAAATTAGGTTTAGATTTATGATTTATACTTTAGATTTAAAGACTTTGGTCGCATATTATGTAATGACTCCATTCACACTTCAAAATTTAGGGTCTCTAAATCCAAATCATAAAGCTAAACATTGCAAGGTCCAAACTTTAGGTTTATGATTTAGTTTGATGTCACAAACTTCACCTATGAGAACAAGTCTGAGATGACATAGATATATACACCCACCTTTATTTAGTATCCACTTGGTGGATTCGTTTTTTAAACAAATGCGAGAAGAACATGAGACTGTCATAACTCAATTGCTGAAATATAACCAATAATGCCAAGCAAATGGCAGTTTCACGGCGCATAGGTGTCTTGTTAAGTATTGCTCTACCGATATTTTAATCTTGTTTTTGAAGCATTTACACAGATATCTACATATCAAAACTAATTTTTAGGTAATTTAAACTCACATTTATGAATGACTTACTTAAATCTAAACAAAAACCATAAACCTTATTTTCATTTGTGAATGCACCTTAATAATAATAAATATTAACTAAACCATCACAATTTTTATCAAAATTTACGTTTTCACCTTCCGCTTTAAAAATATGCATACGTTTATATTTCGATTAGTTTGAGCTTCCCGCCGAAAGTAGGCAAATAGCCTGAATTTTTTCCAATATGGCGACTTTCAATTAGTCACAAGAATTTAACATAGGATATGAAATCCAGTTATGTATAGAGATCAGTGACCGAAAACTTCAATAAATGGATTTGTTTAGTTTTTGTAAATATACCCTCAATCAAACTTAAATTTCTACATTCATATTGCGTAAACACAGGCAGAAAACGAGGTAACATACTCTTATTATTTTTACTTCCGGTCATACCGTAGGTAAGAGAGGTAAAGATATCGGTCCAAAAATTCGATGGTGAGTTTTTAGTGAATAAGCACGAATTAGGGACAACACGTTTCTATTATTTTTACGATGATGTCTCTGTGTGTGTGACGATTTTTTCGTCCACGATAACTCTTATAAAAAACTTCCAAATATTTCTATTTTCCGTATTTAAGCTTTCAGCATTCATATAAAGAGTTGATTAGATTTTGGGTAAAATTGGATAACCGGAAGTGACTATTTACTTGAAATATATAACAGGTTTTAATAAAAACTATATATATATATATATATATATATATATATATATATATATATATATATATATATATATATAATCCAAAACATTTTAATTTTAGAATTTAAGACTTTTATATCAAGGGAAACAACATATTAGATTTTGACTAAAATTAATAAACCAGAAGTGATAGTTTACAGATCTGCGTGAAAATATATTATGATATACTCCAAAACTTCTGAAATTTAGTATTTAAGAATTTTATATGCAGAGGAACAACATATTAAATTTTGGCTAAAATTGATAATCCGGAAGTAATACTTTACTTGAAGCTCTCATCAGATTTTTGTGAAAAATATATTATGATATATTCCAAAACTTTTCAAATTTGGTATTTAAGATTTTTATATTAATGAGAACGATAAGTTAGATTTTTTCTAAAATTGATAAACTGGAAGTGATAGTTTACTTTAAGCTCTGAACAGATTTTTGTGAAAAATATAATAGGATATATTCCAAAACTTGTCAAATTTAGTATTTAAGATTTTTATGTGAAGGGGAGCAACATATTAGATTTTGGATAAAATTGATAAACCGAAAGTGATATTTTATTTGAAACTCTGAACAGATTTTCGTGAAAAATAAATTGATGCAATCCAAAACTTTTCAAATTTGGTATTTAAGACTTTTATGTGATATGATATGATGTTTTCTAAAATTGATAAACCGGAAGTACTGCTTTACAGGAAGCTATAAACAGATTTTCTTGAAAAAATATATTAAAACATGATTCTAAACTTATCAAATTTGGTATTTATAACTCGTGTATAATTTGAAACATATTTCGACTATACCTATATGATAAACCCGAAGTGGTACTTAATTTGGAGCTCTTGACAGATTTTCGAGGAAAAACATAATAAAATATAATCCAAAATTTCGTATTACAGACTTTCTATTTATTGGAACGAAAAATTAGATTTTGTTTACAAACGATCAATCGGAAGTGATACTTTACTTAAAGCTCATTGCTATTTTAAACATGGAATTGATGGGAGGTTATGTGCTGGCCACATCAGATTTTTTATTTATAGCAAAATGCAATTACAATTTAATTACATGTTATATATTATTTATAGGAAAATAAATCCTGCATTTGGTTTTCAGGCTAGAACTGAGGTTAGCAGTGCAGCGCTGCATTGTTGCTCGTATTAATTCTCTGGTTCTAGCTCTAGCTGAAGCTTATCCAATTTATAGCGACAAGCCTAGAGGAAAACTAGTTATTTATGTAAATATTCTATGCAAATATAGAGATTAATCAACATGATAATATTTCAGATTAGTTGTTTAATAATTCCATCAGTAATTCGAAATGGTTTATTTGTTGAAAGATTACGTATTATTAGTTCGAATCTGTGCATCGTTAGTTTGGCACGAAGCGTACTGATAACCCATTTATTACAAAATTACATCTCGTGCACTAGTTTTGCATTCCGTGCGGAGTTATACGCTGTTGTTTGGAGCCACAAAGCAAAGCAAAACGGCAGGCAGGCGGCTGTGGAGATGATATGCTCGCCGCAGTTAGAACTGACGGAAGGAACGAAACAAGATTATAATTCAAAGTACTCCGCGCATAAATCACGTTCATTCCGCACGGGAACTGAACAAGGACATCTGCTTGCCTTGCCTTGCCTTGCTAGCTACCATCACAGGCGAACTCCACTGACAACCGGGCTAAATTAATTTTACCCACATATTTTGTCTTTGTTGCTAATAAAAAAAAGATCAGGAGGTATTCACGGTATGGGAACATATTTAGCGAATATTATATAGGCTAGTTCCTATTATTATACCCGTAAGAAATATGTATATAGACTAAGAATTTCATTTGGTAACTACATATATGAATAAGGAGAATATCAAGCATACCGTTGGGTTCTGGAGAATTTGTAAGATGTACATATTCGTTTATTAGAGTTTTTCATATTATTATATTAATTGAAATTTATATACACTAGTAACAAAAAGATGCAGTAGTGCATACGAATATTCCTGTTCGAATTATTATTTAAACTGTTTAATAATACAAAACAAAATTTGCTAGAAATGCTTAGAAATATGAACTTGTTTCTTCGTTTACTATATTTGGTTGCCATCTACGACGAGTATACCTTTTCAACTTCAAAGAATTAACTTTTTCCACAGTCTATATACAAAGTAGCCATTTGCGCTCTCTTTTGTCAACGCAAAATGTCACTTTGCCGCACTAGAGCGACAAAGTAGAAAAACGCTCGCTCCTCAAATTTCTAACTATACAATGTTGAGAAATGTTACTTGGCTACATTCGTAATGGAAACGTTTAGTCAGGAATTAATGACACTGTAGTTACACATTACCCACTTACATAACCAAACAAAATGCCGCACTGCTGTGAAAATAAAATAGGGCATTCATTTACAAAAACGAAATTATAAAATGTTTAGATTAGATTGAAGCAATAGCTCAAGAAGAATGGAAAATACCGATAAGTAAAAATAAACAAAAAAATTTTTTTGTTATGGTGGAGGACCCCATTGTGGCGACTGTAGAAAAAATCTTGTGTGTGTTTCGAGCACAAATGGACATTGTCGATTTCGAGAGAATGCTTCGCTCCTGCGTCGCGCGGCAACAACCTCTCAATCGACAATGTCCCATTTTGCGCTCTTAATACACAAATAGCTATTAATTCCAGAAAAAGGAGATTCAATATCGGAAAAAGTAAATTAAATTTCTGAAAGTAAATTTAATTTCTAAAAAGGTACTAGTAAAATACTTAATTGTCCATTCTGCTAATGTTTCAGTTTTAAGTAATTTCATAATCATGCTCCTTCTGTCTTTTAATATTTTGGAAAATATTAGCTTGTATTCAAATATCGCCATTTGTTGATTTATATTTGCGCACACCAACCACGAATGCTCGTAAGTTCGCGAGTAATAAACGTCCATAATTGAACCTATATTCAAGAAATGGTGGTTTGTGAATACAGGCCATTTTTTTTTTATAAAAAATATACATTCAAAGAATAAGATTTATATTCTAGGATTTTTAAAATGCAATATTACTGTTAATATTTATGTATAAGTGAGTATGTTATGATTTTTTTCCAGATACGATAACTTTAATAATGCATATCTACCCAACCAAACCTAACGCATATAACTCGGCCCGAGTTTTACGAGATTCAGTTTTTTTGAAAACCGAGGAATATTCAAATATTAGCAAAAATTTGTCAATTTATATCGGGTGTCTACTTTTTTTATGGACCATAGGAGATACAATGGTAAAATTTTCATATGGCTGTAAATTCTGGCCTATAAATTTTAGAACTACAGTGTAAAAATAAAAAATGTTCAGAATTAAATACTGCATCAAATGAGCCTAAATTTATTGAAATAGTAGGTTCTTGCCATGAGATAAACGTAAAATAAATATCCGTCTTTAAGCTTTTTACAGAGTGCCATGCAAGACTATATGTGCAATTCAAATAGTCGTATTATTTGACTTTGACAGATAAGAGTTTATTAATAGATATTTAATTGTTAATATTGTTCCACTGAGTTTCTTCTGCGATGGTAAATGCATCCTTGCTTACTGATAAATAATTTAATGAATTCAATGATTATAAAAACTTTATGACAGATGTCATCTGCCAAATTCAAGCAATACAATTGTTTAAAATTTTGTAAAAATGCTCATGGCACTCTGTAAATTGCTAAAAATTATTACTTTCATTCTGCCTCTCTTTCGCAAACGAAACGCATGCAAACAATAATTTTAGACTTTTTTGATGCAGTTTTTAATTCTGAACATTTTTTGTATTTACACTTTAGTTCTAAAATTAATTGGGCAGAATTTAGAGCAATATGAAAAATTTTACCATTGTATTTCCCATGGTCCACAAAAAATGTAGACAGCCGGTATATATATATATATATATATATATATATATATATATATATATATATATATATATATATATATATATATATATATATATTATGAACGATATATAATTAAAATGATTTTCTTTTTAATTATAATTCATTACAATAATAATAAGAATTGATTACAACAATTAATACATTAATTGATTGTAACAATTAATATAGGAAAACAGCTTTGAAAGCACAACACAGAAATCATTTTTCATATAATTATAGTACTTAAAATTGATTATAAAAAGGGTGTTAAAAAGCAATTTACTTTCACCACACATGTAAATAGTAAGTACCTACGTCGAATTGCAGACTGCAATGTTTCGCATTGATTTTTGACGGATCACTAATTTTTTGGGGACGATTTATTTATCCACGTTTGAATTCATCTTTGACATTATTTACCGTCACATGTGACACATTCAAAGCAGTACCTACAAACTCTCTAAAATGTAATAATATTCAGAAATAAGTGACTAAGAAATAAAGAGAGATCTGTCATGTGAAAACGAACCTCAAAATATAATACTTATATCTTCTATAGACAAGAATAAAATAATTGGGGGAAGATTTACGCGTTTCTCTTCCTCAAAGTATGCAGAAACATTCAAAATAGTTTCTTTACACCGTTTCGATAAAATATCTTCCGAAACATCAAATTCACCCATTCTATCATCTCTAACGATATAGAAAGTTGATGTTTTAAAAATAAATAAAAGTTGATAATAAAAAAAAAACAATTAAACAACATCCTTAGCAACATCAAAGCTTAAACATTATTGTAATCAAAATTATTATAAATGAAAACTTATTTCACATATTCTAGTGAGACATAAAATCTTGTATTCACCACAGGCGTTACTAGATGATAACGTCTATCGGACAACATCTATCCCACGGGCCGGAGGCCCTCGGGCTAGATCATCGTCGCCTTCCTGCCATTATCATCATCGTAACGCCCTTGGTACATAAAATACTATTTCGGTCTTATCTACATTACGCATATACTATTAATTGTTCTTTTGTTCAATCAAATTTTCATAATAAATGAACTTTATATTTATGTGCTATTAAAATGAATCTTTGGCTTTCACCTGACATAGGTAAATTTATATCTGATGTAATGAATTATGGTGCATACTGGAATGCTTTGTCATTTTTTTCCTAGCTCTTATACAACACGAAATGATATATTGTTGTGCTACGCACGAAAACATAACTGTTTAGTTGCACTTTGTTCGCACATTTTTTTGAATATTTTCTATGGCTTGTTTGGATTATAAAGCAAAGGCTTTATAACTTTATACGCTGCAGCCCCTGAATTTATAACTTGTTTTTTCTTGTTCTTGTCTTTTTGCCCGTTTCAGGGACCGGTTTACTGAATCAACCGAAACGATTCAAGACATGAGGGATTTAATGGACCACCACCGTGAATTATCGGGTGAGTTTCTGTAATTCTTCACATTTTAGTCTAAGATTATTTATTGCTGAAGATGGTCTTTTAATACGCGCCATGTAAAAGGGACTATGTCATTCTTGGTTTTATAATCTTTTCAGTTGGAACCAGTAATGAAATATTAGTCTAATGCATTTAAATATAAATTCCGTACCGTAACTACTGAATTAAGAAGCTATAAAAATAAAAAATGTATACATAATAACAAAATGCAAGGGACTTAACATCTATGTAGCCAGTTTACAGCTTGCAAAAGTTTTTACGATTCACTCCAACTTTTAAATTATATGTCTGCTTTCTATGTTTGAAACTGCAGAATTTACTACGTACTGATATTTTACTTCTTTCTGCCTTCTGTTAGGTAAAGTTGATTGTATTTGTTAACCGCGCAGAAATTGATCGAATATGGCGGTTTTAGTTTATGAATGTTGGTTAAATCATATATAATATTTTTAGCTCTTGTTTTTATTTGTTATATATATATATATATATATATATATATATATATATATATATATATATATATATATATATATAAATTTAATAATTGTTGAATTTGTGCTGTTGACAAGTGAACATAGATAAATAATATATCGTTGTAAAGCCAAAATATTATGTCTTCAATGGTGTAACTTTCCAATATGGCGTCTGTATAAAATTTTAATTTGACATCATGACTCTAAATATAAAAGTGATAAAAAAAATTCAGCATTGCCACGAGTATTATTCAACTATTATAAAAAAAAACCTAGATTTATGTCTATACGAGTAGATAGTGCCCTGTATATTATTTTTTAAATAACGGAACTCCACTAAAATGACCTTCTACTGGAGCACCCGTATATGAATACATCAAATGTGTAATTAAAGAGTCGTGATTTTGTTAAAAATAGGCAGCAAGAATTTTCAAATTGGATTATTTTACAAATTTATATCTCAAAATATTTATTAAAATTATTGTCGAATATTCAATAATCTTTCATTTTTATTACATACTGAATCGTAAACAAATAATATTTATTTGAAATCACTATACTAATCTAATATATGCCGATCTTCAGATGCAGTGTGCAACCTTATTTAAGATAATTCGGGCAGATGGCTTACGTGTCTCATTTTCAATGTTTTTTTTAGGTGTCTCGGGTAATATTAAAGATAAAGCAAAACAGTTTGCACATTCCATGGTCAAATTTTCAAGAAAAGTTTAATAGTCACCACATGGAATTTCGATCTCCTTTTGTTTCTGAACTAAAGGCAAAAACTCGTTTTTCGCTCATTTCGAAAATATCTCATATCTTATTTATTATGATAGTAAGAGAAAAATTGTTTTAACAAACTTTCAACTGTTTTCTAGGTAGAATAAAATGGCGTAATTAGATATTTTGAAAACTTAATAATTCTCGAGTTATAACACAAACTTATGATTTTTTAAGTGGGAAACTATATTGAAAATAGTCTCATCGTTTTGCTTATTTTATAAGTTTTTCAATGATATATAACAAGCTTACATTTTTTTATTATAAACATGAATAAAAAATAAATTATTAATTTTTTAGCGTGAAAAAATTGAAAATTATTAAGAAACAAATGAAAGAAATAAATTAAAAATCATCAATTGTTTATTTCAAATATTTGTTTCAGTTTTATTTATTTTTACCTTCCATCACCAAGGAAGGTATTGTCTTTGGTCAAATGTTTAATATTATAAATATTAAAGAATATTCTATTCTCTGTACGATTTGAATGCATTTTATAATTCATATTAAATGGATATATAGTTAAAAAGTTATAAAGAAATTAAATATCATATATTAGCCAGCTATGCTATAACTCTGCAAACAGCTGCTATATTAAGAAAATTCTGATTGAAAGGTGTCAGTGTCAAATGCAGTTGACAATATGTTTGTTATAATTTTAATGGAAATATAGGATCTTTTGCTGGAACCTTTTTGTATGGAATTTGTATAAAATACATACAACTGCCTTAAGGTAATGTACAAGAAACAGAATCTTTTGCAAGGAAGTTTCTGTATGACATTTATACAAAATACATAGAACTAACGGAAGATAATGTGCTGGCCGCATCAGATTTTTTCAATTTATTTACTTCAAAAGCATATTAAACCATTTTTTTCAGACAACTGTACCGTCGATAAATAATAATTTAACTAACCCGAAAATAATTAGTTAATTTTGAGAACATAATTAATAATTATAGAATCAAAATAAACAAATGATTACTTTTTACTTTTACTTTTAATAGATTTTTTCATTTGTTTCTTAATACTTTTTAATTTTTTTCACCACAATATATTAATAATTTATCTTTTATTCATGTTTAAACCAAAAAAATGTAGACATATTATATATTATTGAAAAGCTTATGAAATATGCAAAACGACGAGACTATTTTTAACATAGGTTCCCATTTAAAAAATTATAAGTTTCTGTAATATCTCGAGAATTATTAAGTTTTCAAAAAATTTCATTACGCCATTTTTTTACTTAAACAACAGTTGAAAAGTTGTTAAAATAACTTTTCTCTATCATAATTAATAAGATATGAGATATTTTCGAAATTAACGAAAAACTAGTTTTTTTCTGTAGTTCAGAAACAAAAGAAGATCGAAAATTCCTGTGGTGACTGTTAAACTTTTTTTTTGCTCTATCGTTAATATTACCCGAGATACCTTAAAAAACATAAAAAATGAGATACCCTGTACAATAGTAAGTTATCACTCATATAGTTTATTTTCCTCAGCCCTACGCTCCAAGCCAAATAAATTCCACGTTCTTAGAAGTAGCACTTCAGTGCCTTGATACATAAATAACTATATTAAAGACATTTTCTAATAAAAACTAAGCTTTCAATGAAGTCCCATTTTTGATTTATGGATTGGCACCAAAATCTAATGACTTCATTTTATGTACATATTTTAGTACCAATAGAATATGTTACAAGATACAAATTTTCAAATTTGTCTGATTGGTACAAATTGAGTTAACCATTATATAAACACACGCATCCACCCTCTGAAATGATCGTAAAAATGTTAAAATCTAATTATAAGGACCTCATATCATGTTTGTTTATTAAAATCCCTGTTAATTTTAGCATCATCTCTATAGCACATCGTTCAAATTCGTCTTTAATGTATTCCTCAACTTCAATTTGATTTACTTCATTTACTATAATGTATTACATTATCACTAAGAATTAAATCCTTCAACACATTTAGCTGATTCCTCAGCTAAATCTCTTAGTGAAGTGCATAGAGAATCTACGTAAATCTGAACATAATCAAGGTAGTGTTCTACTCCGCAACTTTAGTTAGAACTCAAACTGTGCCACGGAGTAAACACTAGATTCCCATCTTTTGTTTGCGGTGTGGGAACAAGACAAACTCTTCCCTTGCTTTAGAGAGAAAGAGATGGAGCCTCCGTGACGTGTAAGCGTGTTTCAACCACCGAAGGTATTTTAAAGAGACAATGCGATCGTGTAAGAGGAGATGAAAGCGGACCGCGCATGTTGGGCTGTCCGAGAGAGACCTGCTAATGATGAGGATTTTTTACCGATGGTGACAACCGTGAACACCAAACTTGCTCGAATTTATAGCTATTAGTGTCTATTGGTATTAGGTGGGAAAGAATGGGATATTTGATACTAGCTCAAATATATTGTTTCAGGGAGTGGAAGTAAGTACATTTAGAGTGTGTACTCAAATTTGTTTTCGAAGATATCTTCAGATTTGTTTATTTTTATATAGCTACTAATAAATGCTCGTATTGTAGTACTTTAACATTATTATTAATATACAGAGTCATCCAGAATGATTGAATGTCACGTGACTTGAAAAAGTTCTGATTATGATCAAAATTATATTTAACGGAAAAAAAATTAGTATTAATTTACCGGCAATATTAAATTATGTTTCCTATATTACCGACATTTGGAAAAGTCAGCGGCGTTATGTATTTGAACTTTTTGACATACAGTTTATTTTTACCTGTACACTTAAACTATTATTTATTCAAATCATTACGTTAGAATGGTTGTTTGTGGAAGAACATGACAAGTTTATTTTGGAAGTACTTATGTATACTTATTGCGAGGAATGATGAAAATGAGTGGAAATATGTACGCCAATGCAATCTGTCAATCGTATTCATTAGCATAACGATGCGGCAAACAAAAAATCAGAACGAGGCGGAACCTTCAATCATTGTGGATCACTCTGTATATATATATATATATATATATATATATATATATATATATATATATATATATATATATATATATATATATAATGAAAATTTCAAAATTATCTAAGTGCCATTTTTAATACTTTAAGGCCCCGCGCTGCGTGATAGGGTTCATGGGATCATTTTTTTTCTTTTTTTATTTGAAGTAAGTTTTATTTATCTTTTTTTCTGCCCAGCCCACGTTCAATTCTGTTGTTCTCTGGCACCACAGAATCTGCTGGTATTGGCTAATATATAGGTTCCCATTTAAGTGCTACACTATTGCTATCTCGAGAAGTATAAGAGATACTAAGTTCGTTAAATTAGCAAACAATTTCTAAATTATATGACTATTAAAATGAACAGTGGTTCCAGAGAGTTCTAGTATGTACCAGAAAGTTCAGAATTTCGAGAGAGTTCTGGAATTTTCCATAAAGTTCTTTAAAGTTCTGTAATGTTTTTGAAAGTTCCGGAGAGTTCTATTTGTTTGTGCTCAGCCGCACTTTTTTTACAATTGCCAGAATTTTATAGAATACTCCAGAATTTTCCGGAATATTCTACAATTTAATGGAATATTCAATATTTTTTGGAATATTCTAGAACAGTGATTTTCAGGAAACATTCTTTAATGCGTATATGCAACAAAATGGGGTTTCCTATCTACTTTGCACTTCGAACTCAAAGGGCCTGGTCCCCCCTAGAAAAATTTTCTAGTTACGCCCATGCTAGACAACGAGTATACTGTTGTATACCCCTGTGCAACGAACCAGTGCGATATACATATGTATTAAGAAGAAGAACAAGCCTCTAAGTTTTATTCTTAGTACTCTAATAAATCGGGATAAGAAAATCAAATAATGAACTAGATTTAAGTATTAAGTGAAAAATTATTGTAATAAAGAAGAAAGAACTATGTACAGAGTCGTAACTATCAATTAAGGCACTCGTGTAAAATAAAAAGATCTAGATATAATACAGAACACTTATATTAAAAATATATAGCCACCGAGATGATATACTTATTTTGGTCAGTACTATATGCCCTTAATTTTTTTTACAGTATTTGTGAAACATACTGTGTACTGTGTAATCCGAAACTCATAAAATTGTGTATTTTGCATCTGTTCGCCGGCCCAAGTATAATGCAACAAGAGGGTGGGAAGATGAAATTACGATGCTTACGCTTACATGTCTAGGCGCTAGATGTCTATAGTAAAGTAAATATAAATAGGGTACTTGCTGAGAATTTATTTATTATTTGCATTATGCGGAAAACTGTGTTAAGTACAGTCGATAGAGAAAGTATAGCATTTAAAGTTCAATCACAATATCAATCGAAATTTAATCCATTTTTGCGCCTTTTTAATAATAATTTGCACCTCTGACTATGTATATAAAAACTCAACACATAATGTCCTTCTCCGCCACTGCTCAGAGCATCTTCTAGTGTGAGAATTAACGGGCACTTCTTGTGTGCATTGTTGTCATTCTCCCTCGGCGACATTCAGCAAGGCAACGGTAAAAACTGGTAGCTCGATTGATATTTTATTGACCACATTTTGGGCCCTTTTTTCCCATTTCGCTTGTTCGTTTTTTCTTGGTCATTTGGCCCAAACAGCCAAACTCAAGCTATTGTTTATAGTTATTTTAAGTATAGCACCATGGTTCGTTTAGTTTTATTCCAACGGCATTTCTGCCTCTTCGTTGGAAGGTTTTTATAGAAGTTTTTACTGTGGCCTTTATAGGTGATCTGAAATAGATTTGGTCGTTCGAAAAAGTAATTTCACTGCTGAGAATATGTTGTAAATGTAATATATAACATCAATAGGATTGTAACAATATATGTAACGACTTTAATGATGTCAATAATATTGAATGAAAATGATCGTGAATGGGCTACTTGCGTGCCATTTTTTTATTTAATATTTTTGAAGAGACGATAAAAACTTACTACCCATATTTTTTCTTTTGGCAAAATTTTCATTAATTGGCCAGAAAAAAATTAATGAAATTTTAATATTTAAATTACCGCCATGTATGACGTAGAATTACGCCGAACCAATGAATGTCCGTAAAGCAATAACATCAGTACGTCCAATAGCAACGGCATGTGCAGGTAATTTAAACATGATAGATCATCTGTTTAACGTTTGAATAATAGTTTGGAGGTTAATAATTTCGTTTGTCATTTTAATTTTGTACGAGTATAAGCTAAGTTAAAATCCTTCAAAATCCTGCTTAACAAATCGAAATACGTAATAAAAGTAACAGAAACCACGCAAATTGTAAATAATAAAGAATAGAGACAGTGACAGAAAAATGAACTAATGTCAAAACCAAATTAAAACTCGCACTTGCTCGCCATCTACAGATTACATTCTTAAATATGCATCCCTTTCTCCAGTTCAAAATAATGACGTCAAATAAAATCTTCTTTCTTAATTTATTAAAAAACATATAATTTTTTTTAAATAAAATTTATATTTTTACATACGTTTTCAACTGTAGGTATTTAGTGATAGATATCAGATTTTCAATACCACGCAAGTAGCCTATTGCATTTAGATGAACTGAAATTTAATATTTTATAAAACTCAAAGTTATACCTTTGAATTAATACAGGTCGGTCTGTTCTTTCTTAATAATTCGATTATTTTAAATATTATGGAGAAATGTTTCCAACGTAGTTTATTTTAAATTAAAATGTATATAAATCTACAGTATAGGTTTTTCTACAGGGTATCCTACTTTTATGCAATGGTATGTAACTTTGCATTTTCAAATGGAACACCCTATATATTTATTTAAATTAGAAGAAGATGTTAACTTATTTGTTTGTAAGTTAGTTTGTCCTATAAATAATACATAATAACCAAAAATTTATATTAAAATAGTTACTGTTCACAATAAATGGACGAAATAATTTACTTTTTGTTATGTATTAAATAAACTTTAATTATTTTTGATTGTATTTATTTTGAGCCAGATTTTGATATAATTGAAAGTTTTCAATGCATTTGATACTGACTTGTCACTGAGTGACGTCATGCACGTGCCGAACGAAAATGTACTCTAAATGGCATAATATGTTGTATTTACAGTATCATGGCAGAAAAACCTATACTGTATATTTATAGACACTTTAATTTAATATAAACTTAATTTGAAACTTTTTTCCATAATATTTAAAATAACAAATTATTAAAAAAGAACAGACCGATGCATCACAGCATCACCCTGTATAGTATACATACATATGTATGTATACAGATATTTTCTAAATTTTTATGTTCATATTCATTCCAACAAGAGAGAATGGAATTACATATTTCATTCTTTTATTATAACGAATTTATATCAAGAGAAAATTGAAAAATGTTACATCTCCGTGTTCTATTTCATTATTTACTGACTGAAACATTGTAAACTAGGATATCTTTTGAAATTTTCTACACATTATATTATTCAAAACAATAATAATTCTTTCATAACTCCTGTTTTTAAAATGACATTAGAATTAGATATAAAATTTAATTATATACAAACAAAGGACAATATTCTAAAAAAATCCAAGTGAAGATTATCCTAAGTACCTACTTTATATAAGTTAATTTTATTTAAGCTAAGCGAACTTTACCTACTACTGTATGTAAAATCTATTTACATTTTAAGAAAAATACATGCAAAATTAATAAAATGAAATAAAAGGATAATTGTATTTAACAAATTAACTTAAATTTCTTATTACTTAAGCTGCGTTCAGAGCTATCGAATTATAAATTACAATTAGCACTTACAATTAATACAAGCACTTTATGGCAAACAACGTTAGCGTTCACAGCGACAAAATTAAGACGTTAAGTGTAAGTGACAAGTGGTAAGTGTACAAACCCCAAACTTTTCACTTATAATTAGTGCAACAGATATATCATCTTGTCTGGTATATGATGCAAGATATTGTAATAAATAAGAATATAGAAAGGCGAAGAATCACATGTATCTATAATTGTCACTTTTTACAGAATGTCTTTTATTTCTAACCCTATTTTTATCACATTAGAAAATATTATGATCCGAAATATATTTATCCGTCAATTATACTGTTCAAACAACAAATACCACTCTATTTACAATTATTTAATAAAAATAATTTTATTACCTTCCGTCACCTTTAGGTAAGGAAGGTATTGTCTTTGGTCAAAAAATTCGGTGGTGAGTTTTTGATGAATAAGCACGTTTTAGGGTCCTTAGAATACGATTTTACTATTTTTACGATGATGTGTGTGTGTGTGTGTGTGTGTGTGTGTGTGTGTGTGTGTGTGTGTGTGTGTGCGTGCGTGCGTGCGTGTGTAACAAAATTTTCGTCTACAATAACTTCCATACTACAATTCCAAAAATTATAATTCTTTCGTGTATCTCTTTGTTACATCCATATGAAGAGCTGATTGGATTTTGGTTAGAATTGGACAACCCTCATTTGAAGATTTTAACAGTTTTTCTTGAAAAAACTATGTTAAATATAATTTTTTCACATTTAATGTTATTATAAATATTAAAGAATATTTTATTCTCTATACGATTTGACTGAATTTTATACTTAATATAGAGTTAAAAAATGATAAAAAATTAAATTTCATAAAGTAGCCATAGCTATGGAAACAGCTGCTATATTAAGAAAATTTTGATTGAAAGATGTCAGTGTCAAGTGAAATTGACATAGTGTGTTTGTCTTATAATTTTACTGAAAATATAGGATCTTTTGCTATAAATTTTCTGTATGGAATTTGCATAAAATACATGCAACTGCCGGAAGGTAAAGTACAAGAAATATAATCTTTAGCAAGGAACTTTCTGTATGAAATTTATACAAAATACATAGAACTGAGAACTGACGGAAGGTAATGTGCTGGCCACATAAGATTTTTTTTATTTTTATAGATTGTTTCATCGATGTTTCAATAGATGTCACTTTCACTAATTACTAATTCTAAACGCTATTTAAGATTTAAAACTTGTAATTTTAAGACGCTCCAACCGATTACTATTTGTAATTACTAATTGTAATTTATAATTCAGTAGCTCTGAACGCAGCTTTACCAATGTTTTTAGAAGCTAATTTCAAAACAGAATTAATTTTTTTAAATTTTTTCTCAAAAGAGAGAGCATTTTATTAGCGAAGAGCAAACCCTTTTAAGCAATTTTTATTGTGGGATTCATTCTTTCGTTTATATACCTGTATTCTTTTCCATGTAAAAAGTGAAGCCCAAATTGACCATATCACTTCATTGTCTTTATTTCAATTACCTCAAAACAATCCACTTTAGCGGATAACTCTAACCATTTTGTCTTTGGAAATCTTGCAAAAAGAGGTTACATGTTCATTCCACCAACTCTTTCAGCTCCGCCTAAATTATTCCCAAGTTTTTTCTTCCAAACACTTCGATTCGCGTCCAAAGGAATTCTCGATGCTTGAGAAATTCCAATAAATAAATATTTTTTTGGTTGTGTTGTGTTTTATTATTCCGCTACCGGCCTTTGATTGCGCGGCCGACGACAATTAATTAGCGTCCGGCCCTGATTCCCGGCCACCTGCGACGGTATGTCAATTAGGGATTCTCGGGGATTTTTCTCACTTCACGATGCGCATTTTTAACGGTAGCGATAGAAAAATTGCCGGCTCTTTATGTTAATTGCTAGAGTTCCTCACATTTTCGGAGAGGACGGACTTCGCTCGTCCCGTGCGAAGTCGTCACGCCTTTCAAATATTTTTATTTTTTGTTGTTTTTATTACATTTTGTTTCTCACACTGGTCATATTTGTACATTCGTACAGTAAATAGTTTTATGGTACAGAAAGGCGGAAAGATGAATATGAATCTCGCTATCCAAACTTTGTTTTTGAGATGTACTCGTAATGTACCGAGTGAGAGGCTATTAGAAAGCTTTCACATAACGTCGAAATAAATAGTGTGAACGATATAGCTCATTTTGACTTCAATGCGCATGCGTACGTAATTCCAGATTTTAGTGAATAAGCACGTTTTAAGGTCCCTAGAATCCGATTATAACATTTTTACAATGATGTCCGTGTGTGTGTGTGTGTGTGTGTGTGTGTGTGTGTGTGTGTGTGTGTGTGTGTGTGTGTGTGTGCGTGCGTGTGAGTGTGAGTATGTGTCTGTGTGAGTGTGTGTGATTGTGTTTATGTTTGTGTTTGTGTGTGTGTGTGTGTGTGTGTGTGTGTGTGTGTGTGTGTGTGTGATTGCGTGTATGCGTGTATGTGTGTATGTGTGTATGTGTGTATGTGTGTATGTGTGTATGTGTGTGTGTGTATGTGTGTATGTGTGTATGTGTGTATGTGTGTATGTGTGTATGTGTGTATGTGTGTATGTGTGTATGTGTGTATGTGTGTATGTGTGTATGTGTGTATGTGTGTATGTGTGTATGTGTGTATGTGTGTATGTGTGTATGTGTGTATGTGTGTATGTGTGTATGTGTGTATGTGTGTATGTGTGTATGTGTGTATGTGTGTATGTGTGTATGTGTGTATATGTGTATGTGTGTATGTGTGTATGTGTGTATGTGTGTATGTGTGTATGTGTGTATGTGTGTATGTGTGTATGTGTGTATGTGTGTATGTGTGTATGTGTGTATGTGTGTATGTGTGTATGTGTGTATGTGTGTATGTGTGTATGTGTGTATGTGTGTATGTGTGTATGTGTGTATGTGTGTATGTGTGTATGTGTGTATGTGTGTATGTGTGTATGTGTGTGCGTATGGGTGTGCGTGTGCGTGTGTGTGTGTGTATGTGCGGATGTTGGATCCATGATATCTCAAATACTATAAGACTTAAGACATTTTTAACTACGGATTCCTCAATCTAACAATAATGGGAAAAGTTGATTAAGTTTTAGTAACAATTGGACAACCGGAAGTAGTAGTTACAAGAAAAAAATCATCTAAATATTATTTATCGAAAATTTATGTAAATACTTATATTAAAGAACGTTAAATTCTTTATTCGATAAATATAAATTCATTATTATATCTTCTATAGATTTAGAGATAAAGAAATGCATATAAAATAATTTGATGTAAAAATTGTCAGATCAAACTACTTCAAGGCAGGAAATTCAAATGTTTGTAATTCACACATAAATGTCACTGTCAAAAATATTTGTATGCCACTGTCAAAAATATTTGTACATCATTATGAAGATTATGAAAATAAATAAAAAGTCAACAACGCAAAAGAATATACCTAAAAAAGAATATAAAAGGAATTTGCGAAAAAATGACGACTAAAAGAAACAGAAAAAGATAGTAGAAAAAATTCAGGATCTTGAATATAAAGAAAATGTATGTATTGTACATAATTTATATATAAAATAATTATTTTTTAGTGAGACATGAATATATGTATTTGTATTTAAAAATATTTTTCGTTTTATGCGTGCAACCAGGTAAAATATCTGGCGAGAGGTTATATGGTGGCCACATCAGATTTAATAGCGTTAATATTTTTTTACCCGTTTACGTTAAAAAACGCATTTTTGACACTATTTTGTTAAAAAGACATACTTTATAAACCCGTTTTAATGACAAAAAGTGTACTTTTTTAACGGATGTAAAAAATATTTTTCCTTTTGTTTTGTTCCATACAGTTTCACCAAATGTATAAATAAATTTCTCATATCGTTATGCCTCGTTGGCCTGCGACAAATTAGAATGTTCCTTCCTATATACAGACAGATGCCCCCTGTTGATGCCTGGAATAATTTAAGTTCAGATTCCAAAGTTTTCTGTAGAATTCGTTAAAAATTACTTTTATATTTTCGATTCCTGTTATAGCTTTAATATGCCAATGTTAGTAGTTTGAATATATTTTATGTTGAAACTGATGGTGTTTTATTTTATTGCTTGCTTGATAAATTTGTTTACTAGGTGTTGTACAGCTGCTAATCGTAGACTTCATTTTTTGTAACACATGAATATTTCAAGTTATTAGTAGTTTGTAATATTTATTGCTACTGATTAAAAATTGTTGATTAAATTCCTAGACTTCTGAAATACCAATAATTAGTTAACGCGTTGGGAAATATTTTTCTCACAAATTCGTGTTATTTGCTAGAATTATGTTGAATTTTAAGAATACTATTTAATTTTTTTAGTGTTTTGTAAATAGTAGCCATTAAAATAGTTTTTATGGATTAATAACAAAATTATTCGAACCCTAGAAGTAATTTTTTCGACTTAGCTCTTGTTAAGTGCACCATAGCACCATAGATATTCAAATTCAATTCTTCATAACTAATCTAGAAATTTTTGGAAATAAATTAAATGGTAAATTTAAATACGAATGCTACTCGTATACAGGGTGTTTCAAAACTTCGGGTATAAACTTTAAGAGCATACTGTAACTGACCAAAACGAGTAAAAAAGTTTAATCAATACAGGTTCGAAAAAGAGGCCATTTTCTATTAAAATCGAAGAAAAACTAACAAAGATACTGATCGAAAATATTTTTTTCTATCAGCAAATAGACTATAAAATATAATCAAATTTTATATGAAATGTATTTCTCAATTTCCAATAGTAAAGAAGTTATATATTTAAAAATTATATATTGGTCAAGGTCGCCACAATCTTGTACAATAATTTGATTTTTTTTTTAACAAAAGCATATCTAAAATGACAAAAAGTCTCATATAATCGAAGTCGTAACTTTTATAGTTTTCGAAATAGCAGAGGTAAACCCCGTAGAATCTCGTTTTTCACGGCCTTATATGTATCTCGGAAACTATTGAAGTTAGGACCCATGTCGATTAAGCTTTTTTTACTCATTTTTGGCCAGTACTATATGCCTTTACAGTTTGTACCCGAAGTTGAAAAACATCCTGTATAAGTATGCTATATAAAGAAAAAACGATTTCTACCTAAAAAATAAGCACTGTGCATAAAGGTTTGACGCTACAAACATAGAATAGATAAACACTAAACAGTGTGGGATTAAAGCAGAATTTTTCGTTTATCATGTTTTATAAGTTATAAGTACCATACTATCAACATTAAATGTTTAAAGATTTTAAATTTTTTTTTAATTCTAAACTGGAAAATGAAATCTAGGTATCTTGATTATTCAGCTCGAATTTTCTCAGAATTTTTGTTATGCAATTTTATGATTTATTTGCATGATCATAAATGAAAGAAAAATCACTTTCGGATTCCACTACTAATAATCTATATTGCTATTTAATTTTTTTGTGATGACAATAACTAAAAAACAAATGAAAGTGGGAAGGTAAATCGCACATATTAATGTAATGTAGAACGCCCGCCGTCGCCGCAGCAATGAGCGTGTGTCTATTTATAGCGATGACGCAATCGCGCTAGCAGCCGGGCTACGTAAACAAACTAGTCGCGTCGTGTTTAATTACTTATTGAGGTCGCCTGAACCTTTTGTGTTCATTGTTATTATACGGTCGAACATTCTAGGGCTTTTCTAGAAGGTAATGACAGCTGTATAAAAGGGACGCAGCAATGCTCGGGAGTTAGTTACATGGAGAGACATATAGAGACATTCACATAGAATTTTAGTGAAGCACAGCAGTATCGTGGTGAGCATATGCATTATAGTATCGAGTTGAGGACTCAGGAAGTTACTGGTAAACTGGGATAGCTGTGGATGTGAATACTCGGTAGTGTTGACGAGTATTGGGAAGCTATAGTGTACAAGGACAGTAACGGCGAGTCGGAAGTTACCGGTATACCGGGATAGCTGTGAAAGAGAATACTCGGTAGTGTTGAAGAGTATTGGGAAGCTAGGTATACGGGAACAGTAACGGCAAGTGGACATGAATACTCGGCAGTGACTTCTGTCCAAGCAGTTGAATATATAGACGCCGTTGAGTCAGTTGAGTATATAGACGCTGTGGAAGTCGGTAGGCGGACAGTTGAACGTGATATAAATAATCAGTGACATAAATAGTCGAAATAAATAATTAGTAAGATCGTATAAATAAATAGTCGCGTTAATTGTTAAATAAATAAATAGTGTTAGTGTTATCTAGTTAATTACAGTTATGGTCTTAATTAGATTTAAAATTAGTATTAGTAATATGCATTCTCATTATAGTTTAATAAACACTTATTTTAATTAATAATAATTGTCGAATATTTACACTTCACCCAAATAAATAAAAACGTTACATTAATGTGTATTTTTTAAAACTAAAATCGACGTGTTTCAGCGTTTTTACTTCCTTGTACGAAGTAAAGGAAGTATTGTATTCGCGAAAAATTTCGGTTTCCAGATTTCAACGGAAATATCCATTTTGGCCATCCCTGAATCCATTCTGACTAATTTCGTCGTGACGTCTGTACGTACGTACGTACGTATCTCGCATAACTCAAAAACGGTAAGCCGTAGAACGTTGAAATTTTGTATTTAGGACTTCTATAACATCTAGTTGTGCACCTCCCTTTTTGGTCATTACATAATTTCCAGAAAAGGTACTTTATTTGAAGCCTATAATATATTTTAATGAAAAACTATATTAAAATATAATCCAAAACTTTTCAAATTTAGTATATAAGACTTTTCTATCAATTGGAATAACATAACAGAATTTGGTTAAAACAGGCTAACCGGAAGTGATATATTAGCTGAAGTTGTTTACAGTTTTTCTTGAATAAAATGGTTTGATTATGATTTTAGAAATAAATGCTTCAAATAAGAGTTTTAGAGAATTAAATTCTGCGTGTAGCACATCAAGTATTATTAAATTAGCCCTTTGTATAAGCGAGATATATAAATTTAAAACATACACTTTTTGGTTTTTGTAACGAAGCTTGCTATGGATTAGGACAAAAAATAACAAAAAAATAAAAAATAGATGTTAATGTCAAATTACGTCAAATACGTGCAATTTTATAATTGAGTCTATACTTCATATTACTCTTGCGTACAAGGGAGTCGTGTGGTGGCCACATCAGATTTTTTTTTTAAGAGTAAGCGCTATTATAATTTTGGTGCTTAAGAGGAAAGACTCCCCTGCGTACTATATTTGAAGCGAAAGTTCAAGCATTTTAAAAAAGTTATTATTAAAATCTATTAGTATTTAACATTGATTTTATGGGAAAAACGGAATTTCTCCGTTTCCCTAGAAAATCAAAGTCAAATAGAAATGGATTTCAAAAAAATCTTATTTGTCATTTATTTTTTTGTACGTGTAGAAACTTTTATTATATAGCATTAAAGATTTTAATATAGAAATTGTTAATTTCCTATACGTATTGCATTTTATTCACGTCCGAAATATTTAAAATGTGTAACGAAAAATTATTATGCAATAATAATTCTTGTTCAATATATTGCGCAGTGTCACATATTTAAAAATATTCTTTGCAACTTTATATTTTATGTCCTTTTAAAAGTCGGCTAAAGTCTTAAACAATGATTGGAACATAAACATGTTTTAAGCAAAATTGTTTAGAAAGCCATTAAGATGGAAATGGCGATGTTAAAAATTTTACGGTACATCTTAAAAGGATAATCTGTTATTCACCACATCCTGCATACAGCATCTTGAACAATTACCCTTAAAATACTCGAGCACTACATTTACAAAATTCATTTCCTTCCATCCGTACTGTGTCAATTCTGCTGGGATTCTGCAAGTTTACACATTCTTGCTAATCCAGAAATTATATTATAGACTATAATAGGGATAATTTATGATGTTTTGAAATTCAGAAGTTTCCTAAAGTTTTCTACAAAGCATAAAGCAATATTTAAATAGGTCTTTGAATTATAGTAATATACATAAATGGATCGATTCTGTTCAAAACTGTAAGACTTAAGGAACATTAACAAATGAAAATTAAGTTTAGATTTATGGTTTATATTTTAGATTTAAAGACTTGGGCCGCATATTATGTAGTGACTCCATTCACACTTCAGAATTTAGTGTCTCTAAAAGGTACATTCACAAATGATAATTAGGTTTAGATTTAGGGTTTATACTGTAGATTTTAAGACCTTGGCCGCATAATATGTAATGACTCCATTCCCACTTCAAAATTTAGTGTCTCTAAATCCAATCATAAAGGTAAACATTGCAAGGTCCAAACTTTAGGTTTATGATTTAGTTTGACGTCACAAACTTCACCAATGAGAACGAGTCTAAAATTATATAGAAATATATACCCATCTTTATTTAGTATTCACTTGGTGGATTCGGCTTTTTTAAAACAAATTCAAGACGAACATGGAGACTGTAAAAACGTAATTGCTGAAATATAACCAATAATGCCAAGCGAATGACAGTGTCACGGCGCACGGATAGTTGTTAAGTACTGTTCTACCGATATTTGAATCTTGTTTTTGAAATATTTACATAGATGTCTATACAATCAAAACTAAATTATAGTTAATTTAAACTTCCAATTATGAATGACTTACATAAACCTAAACATAAACCATAAACCTAAATTTCATTTGTGAATGCACCTTAAATCCAAATCATAAAGCTAAACATTGCAAGGTCCAAACTTTAGGTTTATGATTTAGTTTGACGTCACAAACTTCGCCAATGAGAACGAGTCTGAAACGATATACATATATACATCCATGTTTATTTAGTAGGTATTCACTTAGTGAATTCGGCTTTTTAAACAAATGCGAGAAGAACAAGGAGACTGTCCAAACCAAATTGCTGAAATTTAACCAATAATGCCAAGCAAATGACAGTTTCACGGCGCACGGGTATCTGTTAAATACTGCTCTACCGATATTTTAATTTTGTTTTTGAAGCATTTACATAGATGTCTGTACATATCAAAACTAAATTACAGTTAATTTAAACTTACATTTATAAATGACTTAGGTGCATGCAAATGAAAATTAGGTTTATGGTTTTTGTTTAGGTTTAAGTAAATCATTCATAAATGTAAGTTTAAATTACCTGAAAATTAGTTTTGATATGTCTGTACAGACATCTGTGTAAATGCCTCAAAAACAAGATTAAAATATTGGTAGAGCAGTACTCAACAAGACACCTGTGCGTCGTGAAACTGTCATTCACTTGACATTATTGGTTATATTTCAGCAATTAAGTTATGACAGTCTCCATCTTCTTCTCGCTTTTGTTTAAAAAGCCGAATCCACCAAGTGGATACTGAATAAAGATGGGTGTATATATCTATATCATTTCAGACTCGTTCTCATTTTTGAAGTTTGTGACGTCAAACTAAATCATAAACCTAAAGTTTGGACCTTGCAATGTTTAGCTTTATGATTTGGATTTAAAGACCATAAATTCTCAAGTGTGAATGGAGTCATTGCATAATATGCGGCCAAAGTCTTTAAATCTAAAGTATAAACCGTAATCTAAACCTAATTTTCATTTGTGAATGCACCTTTAGTGTCTCTAAATCCAAATCATAAAGCTAAACATTGCAAGGTCCAAACTTTAGGTTTATGATTTAGTTTGACGTCACAAACTTCGCCAATGAGAACGAGTGTGAAACGATATACATATATACATCCATCTTTATTTAGTAGGTATTCACTTGGTGAATTCGGCTTTTTAAACAAATGCGAGAAGAACAAGGAGACTGTCCAAACTAAATTGCTGAAATTTAACCAACAATGCCAAGCAAATGACAGTTTCACGGCGCACGGGTATCTGTTAAATACTGCTCTACCGATATTTTAATATTGTTTTTGAAGCATTTACATAGATGTCTGTACATATCAAAACTAAATTACAGTTAATTTATACTTACATTTATGAATGACTTACTTAAACTTAAACAAAACCTTAAAGCTAATTTTCATTTCTGAATGCTCCTTTACAGATCGGTGACAAAAACACATCTATTCTTGTGCTTAATATAAAATTATACATAAGAGTGGCAGTTTTCGTTGCGATTTTGTTCATTATTTACAGATTTACAGATCTGCAAACCTTACAGATGTGAACAATATCCACCCATCGAATGGGATTTTCAAATATTAATAATTGTTTCTAAATTAATTTGATTCTTTTTATTTTAATTGGATACTGGGGATAACATTTTAATTTATGGTTTGCCGCTTACTAAATGAGTGTACTATTTGAATAAATTTATAAATAAAATACTAGGCAGGTTTTTAAAGCTATCATGGAGAACTCACCATAGAAGAATATTTCTCTGTTATTTGAAAAGGTGAAATCATTTTCAAATTTGACGTCGGTTGTATCCAAACCTGAGCCATAATAAAATTGGTTTAATTGTTTTAATTGGTTTTTAAAACTAACGTGGTAATAAGTACATATAGCGTCATAGAGACATTCACATGGAGAGTAAAGTGTTAGCACAGCAGTATCGTAGTGAGCGCATGCAGTTGGTATTGAGTAGGTAATCGGGAAGTTACTGATAAATTGGGATAGCTGTGAATGTGAAAACTCGGTAGTATTGACGAGTATTGGGAAGCTATAGTGTACAAGGACAGTAACGGTGAGTCGGAAAGTTACTGGTATACCGGGACAGCTGTGAAAGAGAATACTTAGTAGCGTTGAAGAGTATTGGGAAGCTAGGTATACGTGGACAGTAACGGCAAGTGGAAGTGAATACTCGACAGTGGTGTTGAAGAATTGTGGCATACGGACAGTCGATGATACTGAGGCTGTGGAAAGAAAAATTTAGTTATATAAATAGACAGATAGTGTGGTGATAGAGGTGACTTCAATCCGAGCAGTTGAATATACAGACGCTGTTGAGTCAGTGGAGTATATAAGGTGCGTTCGGTATATCCTACGGAGTTGGAGTATTTGCGGAGCGGTTTTAGAGTGGAGTGGGTGTAGCGCTGGAGTATCGAGGAAACAAGGTACACTCCAATATTTGTGATTAACCGAACGAGTAGAGTTAAAATTTTCGTGCACGAATATAATAACCTCCTTTTAGATAATCTGATATGCTAAAAACAATCATCCAGGAGTTATTTAGTTTCAAAAGAATTATTCTTTAATGATTCTGAAGAAGGCATGATACTAAAAAAAAGTAGAAAATGTTTCACTTTCTTCAATGATAAGACTAGTACATTCTTCAGTTGCATTTGAATTTGTGGTATTACACTCATCAGTATTAGTAATTATACTTATATAAAATAGGTAATCGTATTCTCTTGAAATAAATAAATTTTGAGGTTAAACATTCTAAACGTAAAATTTCCTTGTATTCACTCCATATACCCTTACATTTCGAGGTTGGGCTTATGGAGTTAACACTTTTCACTCCACTTGACTCCATCTTGCATTTGCCGAACGCCCCATTTTAAGACGCATATCACTCCATGTAATTACCGAACGATGCTGGGAGTACGTAGAGTGAAAAGTGTGAATAGAACTCATTTCTCGAACGCACCTATAGACGCTGAGGAGGTCGGTAGGCGGACAGTTAAACATGATATAAATAAAAAGTAATATAAATAGTGGAAATAAATAATTAGTAATATCGTGGAAATAAATAGTAGTGTTAATTGGTTAAATAAATAAATATTGTTAGTGGTATCTAGTTAATTATAGTTTTAGTCTTAATTAATTTTTAATAAGTATTTAATATTAGTAATCGTCATTTTTAAATATATTTTTAATATTCAGTTACAATTATATACACTTATTTCAATTAATAATAATTGTCTAATATTTACACTTCACCCAAGTAAATAAAAGCGTTACAATAGATAAGTAGATGTGAAATGATTTACATACCGGGGGTCCACTTTTTTGTGGATCATAGGAAATACAATGATATGCTTAAAGAGGTATTTTTTATTTTACGTTAATCTCATTAAAAGAATCTATTGTATCAATAAATTTAGGCTCATTTGATGCAGTATTTCATTCTGAACATTTTTTGTGTTAGCACTTTAGTTCTAAAACCAATAGAGCAACACCCGGTGTAAATTTTTTCGTTGTAACAATATAGTTTAAAGATTCATGTAAATTCTATGTCAATAATTACTAAGTTTACATGCAGTTTTCAAACCGGTTTTAAAACGTTTTTAGTTTTGAAAACGCCATGTATACAGTGTCAAAACGGTTTTGAATTATCTCAAACCAAAACTAAAATTCATGGGTTTGATTTGAAAACTAGTTTTAAAACTACTTATGTAAACATTTAAAATTCAGTTCCGATATTGCGCATGCGTACATAGCATAACGTTTCTGTCGCTTTGTGTTATTTAGTGTTACTAACTTACAAATAAACTGACAGTTGTATAGTTGTAGTGGTACAAAGTAGAAAAAATAATGGGGATAATGGCAAAACGAAGAATTTGAAGTGAAGAGGATTTGTCATTTACATCAGCCAAATGCGCATGCGCCGAAACTGTTTTCAAATCAATCTGTAAATCTGTTTTGAAAATTGCATGTAAACAGTTTTGCGTAATTTCGATTGAAAACTGAAACCATTTTCAAAACTGCATGTAAACGTAGTAAATGTTAAGACAGTTATATAAGTAACTGTTTCCACGTATCAGCTGATTTAGTTAAAATGGAAAATGGCGCCTTACTAACATGAAAAGCAGTAGAATTTGGTCAAAAATATATAATGTAAAACAAGTTTTAATTTTTCATGATTTACAAATTTTTGCTTTCATATCTAAGAAAATAGTATAAATAAAACACTATTTCCAAGAGCTACAGTGTGTAAGAGAGCAAAGAAAAGCATCCGTGGTGCTTTCGGAATCCTCGCCCGGTTGTGCATTTCGTGCCTGGATATTTGGGCTTGGTCGCGCGTCTCCGGAGGCCGCGTAATTTGATCAAGATACCTGCAAGGTGCCCGCTCAAGCTCCTTGAAAGCTCTCAGCCACATTGATGGCCCACGAATTATTTATGCCGAAAGAGAGTAGCTGAAAACTTTTATAAGACTCTTCTTCCTGTTGTTATGGCGCGGTTCTACCCAATGAAATATTAGGCAGCGGGTTACGTAATATGTACACAGCATGCTTGCTCTCTACCTCCAGAAGAGTCAAAGCCTCCTCTGCAGCTCGTCGAACGAGGTGATGGAGGACTTGCTTGTTTTGGAGATGCTGCTTTTTCAAAACTATCTCCTCTGAATTATTAATAAAATAGTGCTCCAAGATGAACCACTGTGCCAGGAAATATTTTCCTTCAACTTTCTACTATTTTATTTTGATGAATTATTCTGTGTGTTTTTATAGACTCATTTGAAGAGACTTGCAGCTTGCAACTCTTGTTCTAGTTTCTCAATGACACTCTTAGTGTTTTTGATGGGTAAACAGAATCTTTACTATGACAGCATGTTGCATTTAATAATATTATTCTTGTATAATTTTCAACAAACATTTAGAAAATACAGTGGCTGTCAAAAATATTCGACCAAACAATTTTTCTTTATATCTTTAAAAGGGAATTATTAATTATTGCGACATGGATTTAAAACATTTTTTAATCACACATATTTTCAACTGGTAAGCCAAATGTATCAAAAATGACACCGCTTTTGGAATTTGTTTCAAGGGACTAAATCAAATCGTAAATTGAAAAAAGAATATTTTCTGTCTTTCGTTATCAAGTTTTTTGTTTAAAAAAAAATTAACATATAAACTTCAAGACGAATGATATTATAAAACAAGATTTTTCTACATCTATTGCCACACAAAATATGTTTAAATAGGTTGCCCTACTTTTCGCACGATAACAATGATTCGAAAGAGCATACTGAAGTAGGTATTTTTTTCAAATAACGAATTATCATTAAAATGATGGCACAACTTTTAACAAATTTAACTGACTTTAAATCTTTTATGGCTGATGCATTACATATTTAAATTTAATATTCACCAACGATTAACCATTGCCTATCTTGATTTAGGAATTATTTAGCTATAGGCATTTGTTCTCCGATGTTCAAATCGTTAAGCATATCCTAACCTTTGACGGTTGGCTTTTCAAATGAAAATTGTACAAGTTATCGTGGACAAAAAAAGCGTCGCGCAAACACACACACACACACACACACACACACACACACACACACACACACACACATACATATACATACATATACAGAATGTCTCACAACTCGCGCCCCAGACGAAACTAACACTTGCCGACGACAATAGGTAGCCAACAAATAGAAGAAAATAATTTGCGGCTGCTTGCATAACGAAGTTACAAGACTTTTTAATCCACCAATCCCGGAAGGATATCTTGAGGTGTGATTATATTATTACAAAATAAAACTGGTTGCTATGTTTTAAAAATACTACTAGTGAGTTACAAAATTTGTTTGACTTACTTTAGAGTTAACTTTTTACTGTCAACAGATTTAGGTTAGCGAAGGTGTCACCCGAGATCATCATTTATATCGTACAGTGCAACGTGTTGTAGCAGCTGTGTAAGATGTGTTAAACGAAAATATTATTGTCATTTGAATTCTTTGAGATTAAAACAACAAATGGTGATACTTCCGGTACCATCTTCCTCTAAGACATTTAAAACAGTTTCTTCGTGTTTCTTCGTTCCTAACTGTACGAGCGATTCTGGGAGCACCACCAGTTTCTTTTCGATCTGGCATGCGTCCTTGCGATGGCTCTCAATATCACTTTATGATCAACAAGATTTCTATCCGGAAAACGTTCCGAATAGGCTCGTGTTGCCTCTTTGGCGTTACGTCCACATTCTCCAAAAATTATAATCATTTCTAAGTAAACAGCGGCTGAATAAATGGTAAGAATTTGCCTTTTTTATTCACCTTGTCAAATTTAATTTGACACTGACATTTTTCGAAAACTACAGTCGCCCACACATTTTAAAGAAGATTTGATTTGTATAAGATTTCTATCCGGAAAACGTTCCGAATAGGCTCGTGTTGCCTCTTTGGCGTTACGTCCACATTCTCCAAAAATTATAATCATTTCTAAGTAAACAGCGGCTGAATAAATGGTAAGAATTTGCCTTTTTTATTCACCTTGTCAAATTTAATTTGACACTGACATTTTTCGAAAACTACAGTCGCCCACACATTTTAAAGAAGATTTGATTAGTATAAAACCGTAGTAACGTAAAATTACAACAAACACACGTTTAAGGTGTAGGTCTTTGATTGGTCAATTTTAAGACGTCTTTTCTCGAATATCTTTTAAGCTAGATTTTTTTCTTCGAAATTACACATCCGAGTGCAGTCTCGTGGTTCCTCATTCGCTCTGTGCCGCGTGTTGTGAGACAGCCTGTATACACAGACATCATCGTAAAAATAGTAAAAACGTGTTGTGAGGACCCTAATTTGTGCTTATTTACTGAAAACTGACCGTCGAATTTTTGGCACGATTTCATTACCTCCCTTACTACGATATGACGAGAGGTAAAAAAGACTAGGACAAAAAAATGTGTAAAAAGGACTGTCCTTTTCAAAAAAGGACGGTTGGTGACCCTAGGTATAAGTATCAGTATAGACAGTTTTAAATTTATGAAATACCTGCCTAGGTAACGGTTTAGAAATCGATGGAGATATCGGCCGTTAAAGTTTTCGAAAGCCCCAAACAGGGTGCGTTAATTGGACTAGCTTGTTTATCATTACGGCATATTACCCATTATTAGGTATGACAATCTCCTTTAAACGCAGTTGTCGGTATAATGATAATATATTCGTACATTGTACTTCGTTACTAGGTAACACTGCTCGGATACTTAGCTGGCTGTGGAGAGTATTCCAATAGGAAAATATTCGAGAAGACATTTCGAAAATGCGGAATCCCACACGTTATCACGAATTTAAGTATGTCTCGCTTGTGTTTTAAGGTCCCTAGAACTCAATCTTAACATTTTCACGATGATGTCTGTGTGTACGTGTGTGCGTGTGCGTGTGCGTGTGTGTGTGTGTGTGCGTGCGTGCGTGCGTGCGTGCGTGCGTGCGTGCCTGCGTGCGTGCGTGCGTGCGTGCGTGCGTGCGTGTGTGTGTGTGTGTTTGTGTGTGTGTGTGTGTGTGTGTGTGTGTGTGTGTGTGTGTGTATGTAGGTGTAGATCTTCCACTCTAACTCTAATACTATAATCATTCAGAAAATTTTGAAACATTGT
The DNA here is from genome assembly GCA_963082715.1 of Harpalus rubripes. NCBI lineage: Eukaryota > Metazoa > Arthropoda > Insecta > Coleoptera > Carabidae > Harpalus > Harpalus rubripes. Next base: position 58,682,630 of record OY720453.1, read on the forward strand.
ATTTCGAACTTTTTCTTTTACGGAAAGAGCCCATTAGATTTTGATGTAAATCGGATAACCGGAAATGGCACTCTACTTGAAGGTCAAAACAGTTTTTCTTCGAAAAATACCTTCAAATGTTATTTTTTCGAGATTAATGTTATTATGAAAATTAAATATTATTAAATTTTCTACAGATTTACATTAATACTTTTTCTACATTTTTTATGGATAAATTTATAAAATTATACATAATTTAAATCCCGGAGCCTACGCTTTAAACAAACAAAACTCCTTGTTTACGCAGTTATTCAAATGCATGTAACTGACAGATAAATGTCACTGTCAAAGACCGAATCACTTCAATTTAATAAGAGAAACGTTTTAAAAAGAAAAAGTAAATAGAACAATAGGAAAGGAAATCAATGCAGTTTCCAGCATAAGTAAATATGTATTTAGATTATTAAAAATTAACGATTCGCAAAAAAAGTTTAAGCTAATTCTCATTTTTGGATTAGTGAATTCTATTTTATCCCGGTATTTAAAATTTTATTTTCATTTTATTATCAAAAACGGTAGTTACTTGGATTATATTAGAGTATATTTTAAGAAATAATCTGCCAATATAAGAGTAAAATTCACTAATCCAAAAATAAGGATTAGCTTAATCTTTTTTTGACTCGGGCTGTATATGGCGGGAGGTATTGTGTTTGCCATAACCATCTTGCATGATCCCTAACCTTTCTTATTAATAATATGTCACATTATTGTATTAGTATTCATCAAAATATTATGAAAATGACTTGAATATATAATACACTTAGTTTATAGATGCTTCAAGTAATGAAATTCAATAAACACAATGAATAACCAATTGCTTTTACTATACTTACATTAAATTTGTCCATAAAGCTTTCCATAAATCTCTTACATTATCCCAATAAAATCTTTCCAATCATCTATTTCATCACCATACATCTGCTGGTGTCATCACCGTACGAAATTCACATATGTATTCATAAAACATAATCCTACCCATCACACTTACCATTAACTTCAAAAACAAAATATCTCCCATAACTTCAGCTATAAATCACTTCGCCCACCAACCTGCATATGGCGTTGACCGTTGTCATTGACGACCCAAGGTCATTGTCACTTTGACATAGGGTGGTAATTGTGCCAATTGTGGTGATCTGCGCTATGGGTGAATAGAAAGGATTAAGTAAATGATGCTCATATTGCCGATGTCCGAATGGAGGAGAGTTTAATAGTGTGGTGTTGCAGAAGGCATTAGAATTAGAAATGCTGGCGGGAAATAGGCAGCTGTGTAAAGGATATTTGAAAATGTTTAGGGTCATTTATCGAGTTGGCTATGGTTTATTAGCTGTTTGACAATATGAGGAAATTAGAAAGTCGTAAATAATGAAGGATGTTGTATACCTTCCTATAGAATAAGGACACAATTATACTGAATATTAATTTGCGGAAATGATATATTGAAAAATGAAATTTAATAAAATTAAATACTTACTCGTATACAAGTAATTGTAATGGTAATTTTTTATTGAATACGGGTAATATTAAAAAAATATATTTACATTTTTAATGTATGTACGTCATTAACATAAAACGTATCAGCTTCCTAATGAATAATTAATTGTTTATTATTAATTTTTATGCTTAATTTTATTATACCTTTTGTATAATTATTACTTACTGAGGGGATATTATTAATCAATTGGTGCGAGTATTTAACAATACCGTAGTCTCCATTAGTCGAGTTTTGAAACAATAATAAAAACGCTTTTTAAAGAATATGATGTGACCAGCCAACCATCTTTCACCAATTCTATTTTATTTTCTCTAAGTAATATATATATATATATATATATATATATATATATATATATATATATATATATATATATATATATATATATATATATATATATATATATATTCGTCTATTTCACATTGTGTAGGTATGCGTGTTTTGATTGCATTTTATACTTCATATTCAATGGATGTAGAAAATTATAAATTAAATTTCATATATCAGCCAGCTATGGCATACCCATGAAAACAACTATATAATATTAAGAGAATTCTAATTGACAGATGGCAGTCAAGTGATATTTATATATAATGTATTCCAGATAAGAATGGAGTTGGAGCAGTGGCGTAACTACGTACAATTGCGCGCCCCCGCGGGACTTAGATTTGCGCCCATCATATGTAAATGGAGGCATTTATCATAAACGAATTTAGTGTTAAAATTCATTAGTTCTCATCTAAATAATGTAAGAAAATACTTAAAATTAATTCAAATAAATTTCTTAATATATTTATAAAATATAAGATTTCGGTAATGCTGATGACTGATGACATATATGTACCGTGCGGGCGTTTACCAGGCGTCACCTCACGGCCACTCATTGTTGGCGTAGAGAGTGCACCGCAGGGGTCAATTTTGTGCCATTTAAAATTCGAAATACACATGTCAGTGCCACGTACATTCCAGTAGCTTCAAATAACATTGAAATGAAAATATTTAAAATAATACGATTACTTTACTTTTACTATTACGCATGTTACAACGTTTTAGGTATAGTATAACCACCACACCAATGGCGTAACTTATTGAACAAATGTAAAAAATAATAATTAGTATTTTAATTAATGTTCTATTGATCTTATATTTTATCATATTTAGTTGTACTTCCACCAATTTATTTATAAAATTACCTGTAAGCAAGAACAGGAAATATACTATTAGCGATATGGGAAGAAGTAAGGTCAGATCCTGAGTAAATGCCGTTTTTATAACTTTTATGTATATTTCCAGAATAAAACATATAATCACAATGAGTTGTCTTTTCATTTTATTGTAAGCAAGCTAGCAGACTCGTAAGAATTTTTTACTTGGTGAATTTTCGCACCATAACATTCCTTATATATATTTTAGGGCAGGGATGGCGAACCAATGGCACGCGACTCAATATTTTGGGCACGTCACTGATCACAAAATTCATTATTAGAAATGGATTCATAAGTTTATTTCAAACAGTCGAAGGGCATTCGATTCTTCAATTCCACTGCATCATTCACCAACAAGCCTTGTGTGTTAAGAGTGGTTTAACATTTCTTGATAATTTAATGGCGGTAGTCACAAAAATAGTCAACCTCATCTCGTCGCAGGCTTTAAACAAGCGAAAGTTCGATGCTTTGTTAGTCGAAGTCAACTCGGTGTACAATGGTTTACTGATGTACAATTATGTTCGCTGGTTGAGTCGCGGGAACGTACTTCAAAGATTTGTTGATTGCTTGGAAGAAATCAGACTGTTTCTGCAAAATGAGGGAAAAGTTGAAGAATACCCACAGTTGTTGGATGTTATGTGACTTTCAAAATTGATGTTTTTTTACAGACATATGCCAACATTTAAATAAGTTAAACATGAAGCTTCAGGGCATAAATAAAACAATTATCGTCATGATAGATCTCATTCGCGCTTTTGAGGCTAAACTGCAAGTTTTCAGGAACGATATTATCACAAGAAACTACAAGTATTTTCCAAATCTGAAAAAATATATCAACGATTTAGAAATACTTGAGAAACCAGACGAGGTTATTCTCATTAAACATTTCTTTAGAAAAATGGCACGTTGATACGTAAATGTTCACCATCTCTGTTTTATGGTATCTCATACCCCACAACATTGTATACGTTATTACTTTCCAGCACACTGTTCGAGGGTTAAACAAGATTTTTTTTAAAAATTTATTAATTTATCAATGACGTGAAATAAATAAAACAAGAATTGAGACTTTTAGTCTACCCGTGGAACAGAAGGGTTAAATTTATTATTTATGGTTACCTTTCCTTTATACTTTATACAATAATTCAGAGTAACGAAATTATCTTTAATGCAGCAACTTTTATCAAATTTTCTGACCATTGAAATATCATTATAAGAAGTTACAATTTTGGGGGCAGTAATTCCTAATTTTATTTTGAAATATTTGAAATGAAATTATGACGATTTAGTGTTAGGTCAAACAGATTCATGTCCAGAGTGTCTCGATGTTTTTTTTAAGGTATCTTGGGTAAGATTAACAATAGATCAAAATCATTTGCACATTGCAGGATTAACTTTTCCACAAAAATTTAATAGGCACCACAGGAATTTTCGATCTTCTTTTGTTTCTAAGCTACAAGAAAAAACTCCTTTTTCGCTCATTTTGAAATATATCATATCTTATTTATTATGATACAGAAAAATTGTTTCTACAAAAATTTTACCGTTTTTTAGATAGTATAAACTTAATAATTTTCGAAATATAACACAAACTTATGATTTTTTAAATGGGAACCTATGCTGAAAAAAGTCTCCTCTTTTTGCCTATTTTATAAGCTTTTCCATGATATATAAGAAGACTACATTCTTCTGTTTTAAACATGAATAAATTTATTAGGAAACAAATGAAAAAATCTATTAAAGATCATCATTTATATATTTCTAATAGTATTTGCTTTAGTTTACTCATTTTTTAAATTTATTTACTTCAAAAGCATATTAAACCATTTTTTTCGGATTGTGTCAAAGCCAACTGTAACGTCGATAAATAGTAATTTAACTAATCCGAAAATAATTGGTTAAGAATAATTTTGGGAACATAATTAATACATACAGAATCAAAATAAACAAATGATGATCTGTAATAAATTTTTCATTTGTTTCTTAATAACTTACAATATTTTCACCTCAATAAATAATTGTTAATTCGTCTTTTAGTCATGTGTAAAACAAAAGAATGTAACTTGTTATATATCATTAAAAAGCTTAGAAAATAGGAAAAAAGATGTGACTATTTTGAATATAGGTTCCCATTTAAAAAATCATATATTTGTGTTATATCTCGAGAATTATTAGGTTTTTAAAAAATTTAATTACGCCATTTTATTCTGTCTAAAAAACGGTAAAACATTTGTTAAAATATTTTTCTCTGACTATCGTAACAAATAAGATATGATACTTTCAAAATGAGCGAAAAACGAGTTTTTGCCTGCAGCTCAGAAATAAATGAAGACCAAAAATTTTGGTGTTGATTATTAAACTTTTCTGGAAAGGTTGACCCTGGAATGTGCAAACGGTTTTGCTCTATCATTAACATTACCCGAAATATTTTAAAAAACATCGAAAATGAGACACCTATGTACACACGTTTTATTGCGGATTTATATACTTACTGTAAAATTCTATTGTATGGAAAATACGTAAAAGACATATTATCAGTGGCGTAACTACATAGAATTGCGCGCCCCCGCGGGACTTAGGTTTGCGCCCAGGGCCGTAACCAGGATTTCATTGGGGGGGGGGTTCTGGTTACATATATATATATATATATATATATATATATATATATAGAAAAAAAATGCGCCGCAGGCGAATTTTTTTTTCATTCAAGGTCAAATGCCTTATAATTGAAAGTTACATTTTTTCAAGGTATTTGCAAATGCATGTTTTTCCCCTTTCATGTACAGAAATAAGTTTTAAATATCAACTTTTTTCTACTCGGGTTGTTGCGCGAGGCCCCGGCAATTGCCCTGCTCGCCACCCCCTAAGGCCGCCACTGCTTGAAGTAAGCGCGCTTATATAAACTCCTACTTCGCTCGCTCACATTTTAAACAGTATACTCCAGAGTACAAATTATAAATAATAATAATCCTAACAATAACTCAAAATCAACCTATTCTGATTCAATTTGTAGTCCAGTGTGTACATACTTTTTAAATTTGTGAACGCGCGAAGAAGGAATTTGTGCAAATGCGCCAACTTCATGGACATCTGTCCTTGTACATAATATAAATGTACATGGCAAGGCATGTACAGGCATGGCCAACTTCATTGAATTACGCTATGCTTCTTATGGCCGTGTTAAATTAAAATTACACAAACGAAATTTACAGAGAGAGTACATCAAGTGGCGCCACGCTCGGCATAACATTGTACCATTTCCAGAAATTATCTATCACAAATAAACATTAATTTTAATATTTAAATTTTGAAGTATTGTATTTACTTTTAAATAAACTGACAACACAATTTGCACATCATCAGTAATGGAAAGGGCGCCCATACGCTGTGAATATGTACTATTTTTAAATGTGCCACTACCACTACTTCGATACTGGTTAGCACTGCTTGAATCAGTGGCGTGCATATGTATGAAGATCATGATCTTCCGCTGAAAATTTTTACAAGCCGCTTATATTTTAAGTAAGAAAGGCACAGACACAAAAATTTTGTTACTCTATTATACGTTTACTGTGGCTGCGCCGGCGCCCTCCGGATGGACGCGCCCCCCCGCGTCGCTGGGTCAGCGGGGGCGGTAGTTACGCCACTGCATATTATATCTGTTTAAAGTTCTATATAGTTGAATAGCAATGTCATTACATATTCCGTAACATAGATCACTCACCCACTTATACAGAATTTCAAATAACGAGAAATGTAGAAATACAAGTATGTTGTTAGTAAATACTAGACATTCCCGATTACAAAACAAATACATACTCATACTGGTGTATAGTGCAATGCTAAACAGTTTGCGAGTCACTGCAACAACATATCGTCAATCTCAACTACAGCTACAGCACTTAGAAAAGAAAAACAAAACGAACATAAACAGTAAGGCTGAAAAAGACTCACGAGTTTAACTAGAAACAACATAAATCATTCGATTGCGTTTGGCTTATTTATTACATGACAAATGTTATGCATTTTGTAATATCAGATGTCGCACGGCTACAGCGGGAATTATGCACGGCGTTTACGGTGACGTGTTAGATTTAATTCAATAAACCACCGCTCGGTGCGCTGGCCTACCTCAAGTCATAGCCGCGAGTGATTTATGTACTGTTCTCATACACTTCATGCGGCTGTAAAGCTCGGTAACTACCTACGCGACAGCCTAACGTATGGTTGAATAAATGCCCACTAAGCAACAAACACTTCCACACAAATTTGTCATTCAAATGTAGAGTGGTTTCCATTTACGCGCTATTTTTGCTTTACGTGGATTCCATCTAAGAATTCATAATATTGTAACGTTTTTTATTTATCTGGGTGTAAAGTGGAAATATTAGACAATTATTATTAATTAAAATTAAATGTTTATTAAACTATAAAGAAAGTTACTATTAATTACATTAAACAATTATTAAAAACTATTAAGACTAAAACTATAATTAACTAGATAACACTAACACTATTTATTTAACCAATTAACAGTACTATTTATTTCCACGATATTATTTTTTTCACTACGCGTTCCAATCTTAGACTGCCGGTCTGTTGCAGACTCTTGCAGATTGTTTACGCGATATTTGTATCACTATATTTATATCACTATATAGTTATATCATGTTCAACTGTCCGCCTACCGACCTCACAAGCGTCTATATACTCAACTGACTCAACAGCGTCTGTATATTCAACTGCTCGGACAGAAGTCGCACCTTTCACCTCACTATCTGTCTATTTATGTAACTCTCTCTCTCTTCCACAGCCTTCGTATCACCAATTACCTGTTTGTCACAATTCTTCAACACCAATGCCGAGTATTAGCTTCCACTTGCCGTTACTGTCCCCATATACCTAGCTTCCCAATACTCTTCAACACTACCGAGTATTCTCTTTAACAGCTATCCCGGTATACCAGTAACTTTGCGACTCGCCGTTACTGTTCTTACACACTATAGCTTCCCAATACTATTCAACACTACCGAGTATTTACATCCACAGCTATCCCAATATACCAGTAACTTCCAGACTCGCCGTTACTGTCCTCGTACACTATAGCTTCCTAATACTCGTCAACACTACCGAGTATTCACATCCACAGCTATCCCAATATAACAGTAACTTCCCGAATACCTACTCAACACCAGCTGCATCCGCTCACTACGATACTGCTGTGCTTTTCAAACTCACTAACACTCTATATGAACATCTCTATGTCTCTCCATGTAACTAACTAACTATAAGTCAACCCCCGATCACAGAACTAATGTTGTGTGATCAGGGACTCAACTGAACTAACTGTGTCTCGAGCATAGCTACGTTCCTTATATACAGCTGCCATTATTTTCTAGAACAGTCTAGAATATTCGAACACAATAACAATGAACACAAAAGGTTCAGGCGACCGGAAGTAATTAAACACGTCGCGACCAGTCTGTTTACACCGGCCGGCTACTAGCGCGATTACATCACCGCTATAAATAGACACTCGCTTACAGTGGCGGCGACGGCGGGCGTCCTATGTTACAATATTGTTGATAGAATGAATGTTAACTACTCTAAACTACATAGGAAGTTTTATGGTTAAAAATTGGCATTGCTATTCTGCTGATTTGTGAATTTTTAATATTTTCAACACAAGAATTAGCCAAATATTCATAAATTTCCAGTAGGTACCTTAGTTTTTACTTAAGCCGTATTTATGTGGGACATTAGGGTAACTTGGTAGGTTAGTTGTGTTTAGTTGGCACATTTTTAATAACCCAGAATTGATCCTGAATTGAAACAACTCACCAAGCAGATTAACTGGGTTAGTAGAACCAACTCGTGTACTCTCTCTTTCTAAACAGGCGCGTTTTTTATTTATTTCTTAAAAATAAAAAACATGGTTTGCATGTAGAGTTGTTATATGCTAATAAAAAAATCTGATGTGGACAACATACGACTTCCTTGTACGCAAGAGTAATATGAAGTATAGACCCAATTATAAATTGCACATATTTGACGTAATTTGACATTAACATCAATTTTCTTTTTTTTTGTTATTTTTTGTCCTAATCTATAGCAAGCATTACAAAAACCAAAAAGTACATGTTTTAAATTTACGTATCTCGCTTATACAAAGGGCTAATTTAATAATACTTGATGTGCTAGACGCAGAATATTATTTTCTAAAACTCTTATTTGAAGCATATATTTTTAAAATCAAAATGAAACCATTTTATTCAAGAAAAACTGTTAACAACTTCAGATAATATATCAGTTCCGGTTAGCCTGCTTTAATCAAAAAAATGTTAATCCAATTGATATAAAAGTCTTATATACCAAATTTGAAAAGTTTTGGATTATATTTTAAAATAGTTTTTCATTAAAATCTATTATAGGCTTCAAATAAAGTACCATTTCTGGAAATTATGTAATGACAAAAAAGGGAGGTGTACAACTAGATGTTATAGCAGTCCCAAATTAAAAATTTTAACTTTCTACGGCTTATCGTTTTTGAGTTATGCGAGTCACGTATACGTACAGACGTCACAACGAAATTAGTCAAAATGGATTCAGGGATGGTCAAAATTGATATTTCCGTTGAAATCTGAAAACCGAAATTTTTCGAGATTACAATACTTTACTATGTACAAGGAAGTAAAAAACAGGTTGAAAAGAGACAACTACACTACCTCAATTTCCCAAATAAATACCGCTTTAGTAAAACCGAGGGGTTAGTCACGCTCCGAAATTTTGTATACCGTAATTCACACGAGTATTTCCCAATATTTCCCTGATATTTCTCGTATTTCCATGATGTTTCTCGTATTTCCCTGATATTTCCCTGATATTACCAGTATTTCCTACGGAATATCTTGTATTTCCGGAAATGTATTAAGAAACCTTTCAATTACTTCAATTGACTCTTTAGTGAATAAAAAGTTTGAAAAATCATTATAACATTCCGAGCAACTTTCGCTTGACTCATTTTTACTTCGTTTAACAAATTTAATGTCAGATATAGAACATACATATTTGTTAATATTTATAAAATCATGGTCAATTGAATTTGATATATCAATATTACCATTTTTGTCAATTATATACCACGAAGGAAGACAACCTATACCTTTCTTTTCAGATATTGATGCTGAAACTAGAACGCTATCTAAAGAATATGCTAATTGTTTACCTTTTATTCGTTTTCTTTTAAAGTTCCTGGTAATATTTATTGGACAAAGGTTTCAATATCTTCTATACCGTATTTCAGACAAGAATAGACTTAGGAGTAAGACAGGGCTTAAGATTCCAGCTTTCTGATTGGTCTAAACGTAAACCAAGTTTACAATAGCAATATGTAAAGAAGGTATATTATTTACTCCATTTTGATTTTATAATCTATTTAACAACTTTAAGTAACTATGTATTTACTAAATAATTAAAAATGATCTAATTTTGACGTATTGAGCTGTCAAGTATGTCATACAAGAAACAAAACTAATTCATAAGTTTTATGAGGTTGATTCAGCAGCGCCACCAAGTCTATTCTTATCTGAAATACAGTATATATCTTTCTCATTAAAATTTAAAACATGTTTACTGGCATATCCACATGCTAAAAGTATTTTTTTTTTTAATATTCCAGTATTTTAATTTCCTTGTCTATTTCCGCAAAAAATATTTGTTATTTTTTTTCTTCAACAATGTCTACATTGTCCTGCGGATTTGTACTACTGTCTTCTAAAATAAGCGTTAAGCGTTCCACCAAATTGAAAGCCTGTTAAACGTGCAAAATTTCTCTTTTCACCATAACAAAATTTTAAAATTTAGTGTCTTAAAATTTACGGTTGGCGTTTTGCAGTATAAAAATTAGTGATGAGAACCGGCTCGGTTTATGTTCGATTCCGTTTATCCGCGTACGTGGTTATTTAAATCTATAACTAACCTATTTTCGGTTCTGAATCAGAAACTACCCGAATTCAATTTGAAAACGTTTGCATCTGAACAAAAATAAAGAAAAAGAGAAAAATATTTGTTCCGCGACTCGACTGACAAACTTCTAAGTACCATATATTCCGGGGGTCATTACGATCAAAAAATGTTATATTACCTACAGGTGATTTTTTTTGTTTCGGAGATATGGAAGAAATAAAAAAAAAAAATTATAAAAGAAAATTTATTCATCAATGGATACCTAATTAACACAAAATTACAGGAACTGTTCAAAATGAGAACCGCCATTTTCTAAACATACAGATACCCTTCGAGTCATAGAATGTTGCTAGTTAATTACTGCCAATTCATTCTTTAGAGAATTAGTAGCTTCAACTATACGGTCAGTCAACTCTTCGCGTGTATCTGGTCTACCATTACTATGCACACGAGATTTGAGGCAACCCCACAGAAAAAAATCTAAAGGCGACAAGTCAGGTGACCGAGCTGGCCAATGTATAGGACCATCTCGTCCTATCCACCTTTCCGGAAAATTTTCATTAAGAAACACCGTCACTTGTCTCCCAAAATGTGGTGGTGCCCCATCTTGCTGGAACCACATGCCACGACGAGTTTCCAGAGGAATATCTTCCATGTAATTCAGCAATTCTTCTTAATGGCATAATGGCTTAAATTAACAAGACAGCACAAAAATCATTCATTTGTCAAACATACGTTCATTCGTTAAGGCTAACTTTTTTTAAAATTCCATTGATATCTCCGAAACAAAGAAGAATTCACCTAAAGGTCATAACATTTTTTGATCGAAATGATCCCCGGAATATATGATATAAGTTTGTCGGTCAAGTCGCGGAACATCTGTATATCCCAGAGCAAAATGTAAGAAGTACATACATCAGAATGTAAGTAAGTAGGTAAGTGAACTTCTTGGAAATATTCATTGTTTTGTTTTACATCATTAGAGTTTTGCAGTCACTAGAAACATAAACATAATGTATCGTTAACACATGACATTACTCAAGGTCAAAACTATAACAATAAAGCACTGGCGAAAATAAAAGCATGAGGGAGTATTCAATTTTTCAAATCATTTTAAAGAATTATTATTGTGTGTGATTATTATTATTATTGTTACTATTATTATTATTGTTATTATTATTATTATTAAAACAAACATCTGTACACTCAAATAGATTACATATTAAAAAAAAATAATATTGTCGCTCAATAAAATCTTTCAAATATGACTGGATATGCGAACTTTGGTTGAGAATCGGTTCCACTACTCGGCTCCGATCCATCGGTTTCACAACCCAGTGCCGATAATCAATACCACGATGTGGATCCGACATCGATTCAATTACCTGGTTTCGAAGACGGGATCTGCGTATCCGGGTACCCTGATAATTATCGGTATCAATTTTTATCGGTTATTAACAGCACTGAGAAAAACTCCTACGTTTTACAATAAAATTAATAATCATAAAAATAACCAACAAAATTGATATATTCTGACCTTAATATATTTTAAAATTAAATCAATCTTTATATTCATCGGATTGTGTACTTTACTTTAATTCAATATTTATTATTATATTACTACGAATATGTACATTTAACGTGTATAAATTATATATGGATTTATTAATTAAAATACACTACTGGTACGTCTTTTCATTAATGTACATAATTATAGATATTTATTGTAAAATATAATGAAACTCTTTAATTTATACTTTAATATTTCATTATATGTGATATATCCACACATTCTATTAGTTGGAGACAAATACTCGTCCCTATTGATATGTATGTGAATGAATGGAATATTTATGAGATCTGAATGCGTTATCTTCGTTTATTGCAGGTGTACCGATACCGATGACAGCTTTAGATATCTTTGTATTGCTTTATCAAGGACTGTGAATCCTTTTGTACATTTATTAACATGTACAGCAACAAGAATTAATAGCTTTTTGTGAATCACAATTGTAATCGAAGTTATTTATAGGTACATATACATATTATTCCATTGTATATTACATTAATTTTATGAAAAAAAAAATTATTGTATATATTTTCACTTACGAAATATTAGCAAATATGAAAAAACGTATGTAATTTCTAAAATTATATATCTTTTTACATATATTGTAATGTCGTGTGTACACGTTCAAATTATAAAAATTATAGATACGTTTGAAAATTATTGTAACTAATAATTTTAAAACTTGTAATATATTATTAAATGTCCCAAACATACTAACATTAAAATGACAAATAATTTTATTTGCAATAATTTAATGCTATATGACCATAGGGGACACTCATTTCGAAATATTTATTATATCAATCATATAAATACAATGATAATAATGAATAAAATAAATTATAGAATTTCAATGATTTACACACTCTAATAATTTGCAGTCAAACCGGCAAAATTAGGGGAAAGCCAAAAAAGCTATGTATTTATGAATAACCCCCTGTCTTTCGTATTTGTGTTGGTTATTCTACATCTGCAACAAACAATAAATGACGATGTAACACCTAAATATAGCCACCTAATAAAAATTGCTTATCATTTATTGAGGTGTTAAATATTGTTCGGTCTTTAGTTTTATAAAATATGGGTGTTTAATTGGTGTTCACTATAGATAAAGGGTTAACAATCATTTCTGATTTTGTTGTCGTTTCAATTTTAAGTATTTAAAATAATTTTTTAAAAAATAGCAAATTATTAAGTAAAAATTAAAAATAACTAATTATTTATAAATAATATAAAATTTAGTTTAATTAGAAACTAAATTTTCCATCACCCGAATATCTTAAGTGTGAAATAATAACTTTTTGGTTTTTGGTGTATAGGTACCTAATTTTTTAGGTCACTTTTTCAAGCACTTTCATTTAATGATACTCATTTTTTATATCACTGTTTGATTTCGAGTTATGTTGTTAAAGTGTTAATTTTTAAATGAGCGCCATATTAGACAGTAATACCAGTGAAAATAGAATTTTTTAACTTTCCAATAATGTATATGTTTACATTCAGATACATGTATTAGAATCTATGTGAGATACAAGTCAAATAAACAAATCGTGAAACATCATACAAGAGCTCATACATTTTGTTTAAACTGTACAATTTCTTCATACATTTTGAGTGAGCAAGAAATAGCATAATCTTTTACTTATATGAGCTGATTACCACGGTTTTTTATCAACTGATTAACTGATTCAAAATTAAAGTAGGGTGTAGGAAATGCAAGTTATCTTTCATGTTTCGATAACTTTTTAATGAGATATGTCACCATAATGCATGGAATTTCAATATATGAGTCATAAAATATAAAAATTAACCACTGTACTCGTAACTTCTCATTATAATAATAAAAATTAAACATTATTTCGTAATATTGCAATTAAATATTTTCGAGAAGGGATATGGTGACGTCAGCATGGCCTGAGTTTCTAGCTATGGCATATTCTCTAACTTTGTCTAGTACGCTTTGGCAATGGTGAAATCACTAAACCCTTTCTCATTTCTGTAAATATCTAATTTGGTATATATTATTTGTGATTAAATTTTAATATAAATTCATCATTATAATTTTTTATTGTGAAGAACACAAATTGATTATCTAATTTAAAAAAAAATAACACAAATTAAAGTACAAATACTCGAAAAAACAGAGTATACTCTCTTAACTTGTACATGAAATTATTTACTAGTGTGAACTCAACCATCTTTTTTTCTAATTTTGCAGCATGCATTATGACTTTTAGGCTCATACAAATTTTGTTTCTATCTGACTTGAATCTCAAACAAATTCTCTCACATGTATCTAAATGTAAACACCTTTATCTGTGTTCATTTGTTTCAATCAGCAAAAATGCAACAATTATTAAATTTATGTGTTAAAACAATAGCTGTGGCAGTAAACAAATGAAACACACAATTAAATATAATTATTTGGTAATTTTCATTGGTAATTTTAATTGGTAATTTCCTAATTTAGTTCACAAAGTTTTCAGTACTTCAATTAATTTTAATATATTTAAATTAAGGACAATGCAAGCAATGACATTTGAAACGTATATGAAAAAGTTTGATTGCTGAGTTTATTAAAAATATTAATAAAAATAAAGAATCTTAAAAACTGATGTTTTAAATTATTTCATTGTCAGATACATTATTTTTAACCTATAATTTTAATAAATTTTCGCTGTTTGATACAAATTCGCCTATATCTATGACCTATGTATTTTTTCAAATAATACAGGATTAAAATGGTGCCCTTATGTGGCAACTTTTGTCTAAATTAATCGACTTTGCGCACCTATTATAGTCTCCAAATTAACATCCAGGGCGCGTTAAATGGGATAACCTGAACCTGTAAATCCACGCTATTCCTATATATTTATCGGAAAATTACTGTAACATACTTTTGCGTTGTAATTTCCTATAATTATTTATCCGAAATGGAAATTCATTTGTTTGTTTGTTTGTTCTGTATGAAATGTAGATTAATTCAATCCCCAGGTTCAATTTTAAATCGAATATTTAACATCAACATTAGTCTAGTTATCATAACGCAAATCATATTGACTTAGGTTGTTTCAATTAATCGAGAATTAAATTGCTGTATAATTTCAACAACAAAGGCATCATCACGGGATTGGGACCCGCAGAATAGTATGCGACACCAGCGGAATTTTAGATAACTAAACTAATGGCGGCCAGTAGGACATGTCAAATATATAAATGTCAAGAATCATCGCTTCATTTAACAGAAAAATAAGCTATCATGCTTTGATTTTATAATTTTATTTGAAAATTGAAAATTATGAAAAATAAGTGAATTAAAGGAAAATTAACATAAAGCAATGGAAAAAGTGCTGTCTTAAGGCCCTATCACACTAGAAATAGGATCTCTGACTAGTCACGCATTATCCATGACTGGTTCATATCGCTGACTTACTCCAATGTGATAGATAGTGCCGGATTAAACCATGTGAAGGCCCTTAGGCAATCGAAATCTCTAGCCCCCCCCCCTAATTAGTTTACGATTTTACCACCAAACAATTCTAATAAATAATTTCATTATACGTACAAATATTAACTTACTGAAGAAAACATGATAAGCCACACATTATTAGAACACAGAGAAAAATGACTGGTTTTTAGCAAATAAATATTCATAATTAAGGGGTACTTCATTCATTCAATTATTGCAACCTTGTAACAAATACAATTTAATCTTTAATATGAAATGTATTTTATTCATTCAGTTATATTATTTATTTAAACGTGACTTATTTGATTTAAATTTAATATAATTTTCTTGAATAAACTAATATATTTGTGTTTAGTATTTTAAATTGAGATTTTTAGTAAATAAATTTTTGATTTTCTGAAATATTTACTTGTTTCCTACAAATATGTAATTGTTTTAAATTAATTTCTTAATATATTTGAGTAAACTTTATATGTATTACAATGAAAAATAGTTTGTATTTTGTGAATCTACATTTATTTGTCACAAATAAATATTATTAGATAGTGGCAAAATAATATTTCTATTGAGTGAACAATAGAACAATGTTCTATTTGTCAAATGATGATAAGTGTAGTGACTTGTATGGACTTGTTCATTTGTTGTACGTTTCAGCTTATTTATGGTTGTGCTCATTTCTGACTGTTCATTTTTGGCGATTTGTTTTTCATTCGTGTGCTAAAAGGTAGTGAATATGGGTGACGAAACAGTGCTACTTGAGTGGAGTTTTGGATATATGCAGTGGCGTACCTAGAGTGGGGCAAACAGGGCAGTTGCTCTGGACGCCAGAACCAAGGGGGCGCCGCATAGAGCCCTTGGTATCCGTATGTAACTTGGGTGCCAGAATTTGAAGTGTTAAAACTGTTGATTTCTGTGCGTATTGACATTTTTCGGAACTGTTGAAGCTCTCTATCTGTTTTTTAATCGTTTACTCAACGCTGGGAAATACTCATAAACAATGTGCCCATAATTATTAAATCTGAGTCTAAAATAATATGGAGTGCAAAAGTGGAAGCTGTGAAGCCCATAAACAACTACCTTGACGGCATACTCCAAATTCTCGAGACTATAATAGATGATGCAAATGAAACGAGTGAAACAAGAAGTGATGCTACGAAATTGTACAACTGTATGTTGACACTCGATTTTCTGACTCTACTTGAATTTTGGACGAGAGTACTCATTCCTATTGATATAGTTCGGAAAAGACTGCAAGATATAAATATGAACTTTTACGATGCTGCCTTAGATTTAAAAGGTTTAAGAGATTATTTTCGCAATGAAAGAGAAACTTTGGTGACTGAACCTCTGGAAATTGAACTTAGTCTCTGTCAAAACTGGGATGTTGAAACCAAAAAATGCCAACGGCGAAAAATCTTCGAATAGCCATGCAAATAATGTTGACTATTTCAGTTTCCATCGTTAGCTGTGAAAGATCTTTCAACAAATTAAAACTGAACTTAAATTATCTGAGAGTCTCCATGGGTCAAGATCGAGTAAGCGATCTTGATTTGATAATCATTGAAAGAGAAGAAACTGAAAAGACCGATTTCGAGCACGTTATTAATGCCATTTTTTGATCGTGATGACCCCCGGAATATATGGTATATAAGTTTGTAGGTCGAGTCGCGGAACACCCATATATAGATAGTTATTTTGTTATTGTACCTACTGATTCATTCATGGTTGAAGTTACTTAAGAATATATATATATATATATATATATATATATATATATATATATATATATATATATATATATATATATATATATATATATGGATATTCTTAAGTAATTTCAACAACATTTCAAATGTCACATACCTCGCTACACTAAAGCGAGAAAGAAGTAATCTTGATTTTACATTGTTGACAGGGAGTGCAATTACGACCCTTGCCCTGGGCACCATTTCACTTAGGTACGCCACTGGATATATGTATGCTTTGCACTTTTCAGTGCATCTTTTATGCCAAGGCACATGTACTGGAACCTCTACAGAGTGTGTATTTATACTTTTATAATTTTTTATTATATGTACATTAAGGATGTAATTTGTGAATTAATAAAAATATGGTGTATGAAAAAATTAAATATGCTGGTCTTTATTTAATTATTTTCATTTAGTTTTAATCTATTTCGAGTGGACAGGTTACGAGATGTAGGTGTATAAACTTAGTTCAAATAAATTATTATATATCCAATAGCAATGCAATAAATTGAGCGCAATTAAAATAATCTTAACGTAAATAAGTGCATAGTTTGCATGAAATAGAAGATATAATTGATCTCAATATATATTTATTTGAGACAAATAAATGCTTCAAATAAATAATTACATCGCTTTAATTGTAGATATATTTGAATCTTTTCAAGTTTAGGATTTATTTGTAACAAATAAATTTACAGTTCACGTAATTATATCTTTTTCTCATTGAAGAAATTTCAAGATAATTAGAGACAAACCTTAGTGCAAATTTATGACAATGTCACTGCTCGACCCGCCCGGCCGTGAGCGTTTGATATTTGCTAGAAATATTATTCAACCCTTTGCCTGCAATTTAAAATCGATATCTCAATGCACTTCGGAGTTCGGAGTTATAGAGTTTCGAACAGGATTCGGTTATTAATAACCATCCGGTATATCTAGCAGTATGTACATATTATTATTTTTTCATTGCTTTTATATATACATTTTTTCAAAATTAAGGATTTATTGATTGTATCGTGTACATTAATAATATAAGTACATATATCTGTTATCTTCTTCGCATGATCGCTACCCCATAGTGCCCTAATAAATCATCGATCGGAATCTGCGTTTGGCAGAAGTTGACCCCCTGTGCGTAAATACGATATTTATTCATTTATTATTATAATGCACAAGTGTACCACTCCATTGCCGACCTCATATAACATCACATCCATATAGTATAGTCATAGTCCGCATAACAGTGGCCAGGAATAAGTTACGTTTATGGAGTTTCTGCACGTAAGCAAAACGCTTTGTATATTAAGCAATCATTTATATAGAGCGTGTTTATTCCAGTGTCTACAGCAGCTACTTTAGATAATAATACGTGTAATGTACGGCTTCAACTCATACATAAATTAGGAAAATTAAAAACTAAATTATGACTACACCAAATGGAAAATAACTAACAACATTATACACGGTAATCCGATTAAGATATTATTTATACATCATAAGAGAGGAATTAGGAACTACATTTATTGTAATCAAACACCACATTCATTATTTTTTGTGTGTATACTTTTTTATAACATTAAGTTACAGAGGATGTCTCTACTTTACAATGCAATTTTTATTCAGATTTATTACACCTGCAGCCTGGCAACGAAAAGTACACTGGCTTGCAAAAAAATCGCGTACACCAATTTTTTGCTGTATTAAGTCGATCTTGATCTTCAATTTGTAAATGTCACTAGTGTCATTTAAGATGTCAAAATTAACAGATAATGAAATACATACCTGGTTGTTCTTTCGTATTTTGGAATATATTTGTAATTTAACAGTAGGTAAATTAAACACAATGAAGAACTAGCTTCATAATAGTTCAATTAGTGATGACAGTGACAACATTGTAATTTTTTCCATTGTTTACAGAGCTAAAAATCTGATGTGGCCAGCACATAACCTCTCGTCAGATATTTTACCTGGTTGTACGCGTAAAACGAAAAATATTTTTAAATACAAATACATATATCCATGTCTCACTACAAAATAATTCTCACATATATTTGCAAAATCTATGGGATATTTTAATATAAATTATGTACAATACATACATTTTCTTTATATTCAATATTCTGAAATTTTCTTTTTCTACTTTCCTTTTCTTTTTCTTTATATTCGTAATTTTTCGCAAATTCCTTTTATATTCTTTTTTACGTATATTTTTTTGCGTTGACTTTTTTTATTTTCATAATCTTCATAATAATGTACAAATATTTTTGATAGTGGCATACAAATATTTTTGACAGTGATATTTATGTGTCAATTACAAACATTTGAATTTCTTGCCTTGAAGTAGTTTGATCTGAGAATTTTTACATCAAATTATTTTATATACATGTCTTTATCTCTAAATCTATAGAAGATGTAATAATGAATTTATATTTATCGAATAAAAAATTTAAGGTTCTTTAATATAAGTATTTACATAAATTTTCGATAAATAATATTTAGATGATTTTTTTCTTGTAACTACTACTTCGGGTTGTCCAATTGTTACCAAAACTTAATCAACTTTTCCCATTATTGTTAGATTGAGGAATCCGTAGTTAAAAATGTCTTAAGTAGTAGTAGTAGTATTTGAGAAATCGTGGATCCAACATCCACACATCCACACACACATCCATACACACACACACACACACACACACACACACACACACACACACACATACACACACACACACACACACACACATCCCCACACACATACGGACATCATCGTAAAAATGTTATAAACGTATTGTAGGGACCTTAAAACGTGCTTATTCAGTAAAATCTGGATATGCGATTTTTAGCATGAATACAATACCTCTCTTAGCGAGAGGTAAAAAATTACAAAAACTCGATTACTTGATTTTAAGGTGTCTGCGATTTTTTTGCAAGCCAGTGTAGTCCCAATCTCGTTTAGTGTTTCACAAAAATCAAGATATACTCTTGATCTTGTCTTGAAATCAAGACAAGACCAAGACAAGAAGTATTTTTTATTTCCCAAGACAAGACAAGAAAGTATCATCAAGAATCAAGATTACTTGACAATTAATATTACAAATCTGCATTTGTGTGTTTTATGTATCTAGATCCTCTTAACGCTCGACTTAAATACTATTATGCAGAAAATTTCGAAACCATGTATTTCTACCTTATTCTAATATGAAAAGAGGAAAGCTGCCATTAGATTTTAGTGCAAATGGATATATTAAATTAAAAGAGAGAAATATTAATAAAAGTGTATTAGGTTTGCACTATGACCAATTAAAGGGCAGAGTTTATATCTTTCTTACGTGAAATGCAGTATGATTAAAATTAAATGACGAGAGGTATTGTGCTGTGCTGGCCACATCATATTTTTATTATATTTGAGAAGGAGAAATATTATTCTAGGATAAAACCAATTCCAAATCTGATTTATTTTTCTTTGAACACTCATTGTTTTTAAACAAATATAACGGAATATCAAAATAACAACAACTAGTAATACAATGCATGCGCAATCAACATCAAAGTAACATTATTTGATTATTTAACTAAAAGGGGCAAGGGCAGACACAGACAACGCTACACTAGAGCGTTCGAATTGGATAAAGCGATAGAAAAAGGGGATTCCCCTAAAATATCAAGAAACAAGAAATATCAAGAATTCTTGAAACAAGACAAGAATTACGTCGCCAAGAAATGAGCAAGACAAGACATTTTTATTTTCTTGTCTAGAAAATCAAGCCAAGACAAGAAATGATCATCAAGACAAGATTTCTTGTACTGATGAAACACTAATATCTTTTACTGTAATAATTTCCTAGAATTTATTTGAGCTGAGTACTCCTACTTATTTTAAGTATACAAGCATTTTTGATCTTTCTTTACAAGAAGTTTAATAAAATCCCACAAATTTTTTAACAATTGTTTTATCTCAAAGTCCATACCGTTAATAATATACCTACCCTTAAATAATTTTTAGTACACGCTTGGTGCATTATGAGGAATAAACCAAAAAAAAAAGAAAGTAGAACATTTGAAAAAAATGAGATATACGAAGTTTCACAAGTTTTATTCTTAAACCCGTGTGGGACGGTCAGTTTATCTATCAATTTTATTTAGTAAACTTTAAATGAGGAGATAACAGTGAATTTGAAAATTCTTGTTTGAAGCCCAGTAAGTTGTCAAACACCCGGGTTTTTTTGAGATATGCCCAACCCAGTTTTTTTTTTTTTTTTTGAAAAAACCAACCCATTTCTGTTCTTTTTTAAAGAAATTATTACATTGTTCATGTAATACAAGTTAAAAAGAATTACAAGAAACACTAGTTACTAGTTTATTACATTTCAATTACAATATAATGTAATACGATTTTTCTAAACTAACGAACTTGTAATAACCAGCTCGCCGTGCCGCTTGTGTTTTGGTTCTTAGGTGAACATATTATTTAGTTCGTAGTTGAGTTTCAAATATAATCATGCCGAAAGTAGAGGGTTCCCTAGATTGGGCAAATATTGTTAAAACAAATGATGGTAAAACCAAATGCAAACATTGTGATATATTAAAAAGTTCAAAAATAGAAAGAGTTAAAACACTTTTGCAAATTTGTATAGAGTGATCAAAAATGGTTGAAGGTCACGTGAGCACTTTTGTTCCAAAATAATGTCAAAATTATATTCCATAATTCATCAAAACTATATTCCGCATATGACAGGTGCATGACATTTGATTAATATCATTGCCATACCTTAATTCATTTGATATTTGTTTCGGATACCTTCGTGAAAATTTTTATTTTGATTTCATTATGGTTTTTAATGAAGAACGTGGCATATTTGTTCTTGAACCTTATTTTCGTTCGGGTAAAAATAAAGAAGATGGTTATTTGGATTATCCCTATGGCACTTTACAAAATTCGAAAATGAAAATATTAATGCTGTCATGTTAAGTAAGCGGCAAATATCAAAATTGTATGGAGCGACACACTTCAGCCATTTTTGATCAATCCAAATATTTTTTAATATTGCTAGTACTCCCAATTTCAATTAGGGTGTCAACATAATTATCATATTACGATATGATCCCAATATATTTTTGGATTCTACTCGTCAAAATGAGTCAACCGATATCAATTTTAAGGTGCGGACATTAAATAAAAATGAATAAAATTACACCAAACATTCTTTAATATTCCAATTTCAATTAGGATGTAAATATTTTTCTATTTATCTTATCAAATGCATAAAATTAATTATTCATTTTTATTATGAAAAAAAATATATATATGTGCTTTTCCTACCTTATAAGCAGTTGTAATCTGGTTTCTGGTTTCCTCGAAGATTTTGTTGAATTCCAAGTTCAGTTCAACACAAACACTGTAAAAATAAAATAAAAAATGTTCGACAATAACTGTTATTTAAATATTAATGAATATTGTATATAGGTACCTCACTCGTATGATTTTCTGATTCCGATGATATTTATTTCTCAAAACACAAACACTTTTTCATTTTCTGTATGAAATTTATATTACTAGAAAGAAAATTATATTCTAAACCCAATGTATTATATTAGGCAATAAATTTTCACATATTTACAATAAATGTTTTATAAAAATCATTACACGAACAACGACATTCATTTACATTAAAAGCTAAGCAATGACTGGCGATAGCCCAGCGTGAATCTTCGTTACGAGTAACTGGAATCAACAAGCCAACTACGATAAAAGAAATTAATAGTTTTTACGTATACCCTAATCATTTTTATATTGGCAATGTTTTTAAATATTATAAACAAATGGAATGGAAAAATGTTATTACAAATTGATCTAAATGTATTGACATATTCTATGTTTTATGTTATATATATATATATATATATATATATATATATATATATATATATATATATATATATATATATATATATATACAGGGTGGGGCAGAAAAACCTATCCGATTTCAAAACGTTATAAAATTAAAACCACTCAACTTGTCAAAAAAATTTTTTATTAACATATCGCAAATTTTATGCCATTTTTAAATTTAAGTTTTGAAAAGCACATCACTCAAATGTCGTCCTTGGGAGCGGATACACTGATTTAGGCGCTCGCGGTAGCTTTCCATGACTTTCACCGTCATTTCCACAGGAATTTCTTCAATTGCCCGAGCAATTTCCCTTCGTAAAGCAAGAAGGGTCCTTGGTCGATGCTGGTAAACCTTCGATTTGAGGTAACCCCAAAGGAAGAAGTCACATGGAGTGAGATCCGGTGAGCGCGGCGGCCAGCCAAGATCACCTCTCAGGGAAATGAGGCGACCGGGAAACAGTTCCCTGAGAATGTCCATTGATCGTCGCGATGTGTGGGCGGTTGCACCATCCTGTTGAAACCACACATTTTCCACGCCATTTTCTTCCATTTTGGGTCTAAGAAAATTTTCCAGCATGAAACAATAGCGCTCGCTGTTGACCGTTACGGTTTGCCCATTTTCTTCAAAAAAGTAAGGCCCCCAGACGCCTAGGCGGGAAAGAGCACACCACACAGTCACTTTTGGGCTATGGAGGGGTTCCTGATGGATTTCTCGAGGATTTTCGTCACTATCGAAAATTCTGCCTGTTAACGGCACCACAAAGGTGAAAATGGGCTTCGTCCGTGAAGAGCACAACATCGTCGTTTGGGAGTTCTCGGAGATCGCGACACAGGTTCGTACGGGTTTCAAAATCCCTTTCACTTAATTCCTGTGCAACAACCATTTTGTAGGGATGCATTTTGAGGTCCCGGTGCAAAATGCGCCGAATACTGCGGTTGGAAATCGCCAAAGCGAGCGAATGTTTTCGCGCCGAACGACGCGGGGAACGTTCAATCGCGGCTCTCACATTGGCCACGTTTTCAGGTCCTGTTGCTGTCCTGGGACGTCCAGGCGACTTCTTTTTCAATGCTGAACTCGTCTGTCTAAAATTTGACACCCACACTTTAATCGTAGCGTGATGTGGAACAGGATCATGACGCCCGAGTCCGAAATGAATTCGAAAAGCACGTTGTGTAGCAATTATCGAACCGCCGCATTCGATAAACCGCTCAATAACAAAAGCACGATGTTCACCAGACCAAGGCATGTTGACTACTGACAAATGGCATAAAACCGGCTTTCTAACGGTTTTTACCCCACTACTCTACCTGCTCCCTCTTCTGGGAAAAAGGGATTTGAAATCGGATAGGTTTTTCTGCCCCACCCTGTATATATATATATATATACAGGGTGGTGGCGGTTAGGGGTGAACATAGGGATTTAACATGGGATTTTAGTTTTTTGCAATTTCCTGCTCTCCTGTTCTTTTTACGGCAAAAACTGTAGAGTACAAAATTGTTCAGAATTAAATATTACAAAAATGTATTTACATTTATTATGTTGTTGGTTTCTTCACAATTTTAAAAAGAAATTTCAAAATTTCTGTTACTTTGTAGCAATAGCTATGGAATTTATTTTTTTCTGGTTGTCAAAAATTATTTATAAACGTCAACCATGCGTTAATCTAACTTAAAAATTAATTAAAAACAAACAACTTTGAATTTTAATACGCATTTTTTATTAGATACCTATACCATTTAATAATAAACCAATTCCAAATGTATCAACTACGTAGAATTTTGATTTATCATAGCCAATACCATTTCTTCATTCACTTCGTTATAACGTCTTCTATTATTATTATTATTTCCTTCATTACCTTCGTTCACAGATACACTAGCTTTGTTCTCGTGTGTTCTCAATGTTTTTAACAAGTTTAGAAATTGTTGCTATAATAGGAATTGATGTATTTTCGTACTTTATGGAAAACAAATCACGTACCTATTCTTCTAAAACTATTTCCACCATAATAATTTTATATAATGAAAACTCGTACCTTATTCGAATAAACATTCATTATTAAATTAACTTTTTATTAGAGAAAATTTCGAAAATTTGACAGAAATTGAATGACAATATTATATTTAAACATTTGGGTTATGTCATGGCTATTGCTACAAATTAACAGAAATTTTGAAATTTCTTTTTAAAATTGTGAAGAAACCAAAAACATAATAATAAATGTAAATAAATTTTTATATGCAATTTTTAATTCTGAACAATTTTGTACTCTACAGTTTTTGCCGTAAAATGAACAGGAGAGCAGGAAATTGCAAAAAACTAAAATCCCATGTTAAATCCCTATGTTCACCCCTAACCGCCACCAGCCTGTATATATATATATATATATATATATATATATATATATATATATATATATATATATATATATATATATATATATATATATTTATAATTTGCAGGATATATAATATCCAAAAGTATGTATATATTTAAATTTACATAGACTGTACAATTCATGCAATGCAGCAGTCATTTTTCGCCGCACATTTCTCTTCAAACACATATATGAGCATTTTACCTATAGAAGAATTATAGTTTTTCGAATTGTAGAATTAGAGTTATCGCATTATAAAATTTTGTCACAGACAGACAGACAGACAGACAGACACACACACACACACACACACACACACACACACACACACACACACACACACACACACACATACATCTTCGTAAAAATAGTAAAATCGTATTCTAGGGACCCTAAAACGTGCTTATTCATCAAAAAACCACCGAATTTTTTGACCAAAGACAATACCTTCTTTACCTAAAGGTGACGGAAGGTAAAAAGGATTCGTGCATATGTATCATATTATACCACTTCATCCACGATTTATTCAACAAAAATATTAAAAATTCAGAAATATGTTGACAACTATAAAGATATAATTTTAAAACAAAATCACAGTCTATTAAAATTTGTTTCTTATGGGATACGTGCATAAAATAAACTCCATAAAAAAATGCATTGCATTTTACGCATCGCTGTTAAAGACAGACTTTACATACTGTGATCAGTGTGTGAAGTTACTACTTTATGTATATGGTAGTAAATAATAGTTTTTTTTGTTTAACAAAGCAATAAAGTAGATTCACTGCCGCGGCGGCGTTAAATCCGCATTTTTGGCATCTTGAACACATAATTTTTTACCGATTGTTTGAAATTAATAATCATTTTATCGTAAGTTGGAATAAACTACTGATGTTGTTGCTGGGACAAATATCAAACTTATTTCTTTATTCAAAATATTTGTTAATATTTTCCATATAATTACCATAGTCTTTGTCATAATTTTGCAAAGCGTTACTAGTTGCTGTGTAAGAACTAATTTGAATGATTTTACTGATTGTTACTAGGCAATAAAGTTTTACTTTCGACTTTCGGCAGAAAAAGTAAATCTTTGTTGCCTATAGTAAGTAACTGTCAATAAAATTAAACTTTTAATACCAATAGCAAAAAATTAGGTAATTAATTGTTTTATTTTTATTATTATATAATTATACTATTATATTTAAAAATATTAGTAAACTGTTCGTAATTTTTTCTTCGTAATGCGAAAATGTGTTTTTAATCCT
This sequence comes from Harpalus rubripes, assembly GCA_963082715.1. Classification (NCBI taxonomy): domain Eukaryota; kingdom Metazoa; phylum Arthropoda; class Insecta; order Coleoptera; family Carabidae; genus Harpalus; species Harpalus rubripes. Next base: position 58,709,654 of record OY720453.1, read on the forward strand.
AAATGTTTTATTTTTCAATATACTAATGCACATTTACCCTTTTAATCTAAATCTACACCACCGGTAGACACATTTAATTCGCCCTTACATTTGCGGTCTGGAGTTCCGAGTATCTAATCGCACAGTGCATATCAGTAAGGCTGAAACGGCTGGAATTGTGCGTGCTTGTTACTACTTCAGCGGTCACATGGATAACGAACACTCCGTGCCATATATTCTGTCTGGATGTGTGTGGTTAGGTCAGAACTAAGGGTAAAGGACGATGAGCAGTAAGTGGGGAAGAGAAAACTGAAGGATGCGTTGTTAAAAACGCACAATAAGGATGGAAAATTGGGATGTTTGAGTTTATTATTGCGCCTCTCTAGTAAAACTAGTAATAGAGAAGGTTTCATGTTTAAATATTGGAGAAAATCTGGTCTAAAATTATATAGAGCTGTTAAGTGTTAAGTTAAGAACCACAGTTTCTGATCAAAATTATATTTATTAATAAAAATTCATGTTTTTCGTAATTCATATATGTATAAAAATTGTTATTTATGTATTAAGGACCCACGCGAATACAGAACTGAATGCTATTTTTGTGAAGTCACAGCGAGCGGCGAACGACTGAATTGTGAGCATAGGAAATATACGGACGTTTAACAAATAATCTTGTAAAAAAATAACATTTTATTTATATGACTGAAAAAACAAATTTTAAATGGAATAAATATAACAATAGTTAATTTTTTAGTCATAAATAAAATAGTAATTATAACTATAATATTTTCTTTTATTCACGAGTTGTATGTGCTTATAAATCACATTTTACAAGTCTATTTATTATAAATACCGTATATTTCCTTAGTGTTGCCGCGAGACGAGACGAGACGAGATAACCACCTATCTCGTCTCGTCTCGATATACCGAGACAAAACCTTGTCGAGACGAGACAAGATACGACCCGAGACGAGACGAGACAGAGAATGTCTCGTCTCATCTCGAATTTATCTCGTTAAGAAATGATTTTTTTCCACATATAGCAAAAATGGCTCGTGATATCCTAAGTACACCGGCTACTAGAGTTCCATCAGAACGTCTATTTTCTAAGGCTGGCCTGATAATTAGAAAACACAGGAACAGATTAAATGCTGAATCGGCTAGATCTTTGTTACGCCTTAATTCATGGTATACATGTTCTTTAAAGGACAAATTGAAATAAACATTACATGAATTTCATATTTTCATATTCACGTTTTTATTCCTAAAAATATTGTATAAAACATATTGTACCTTATTTTTTATCTGAGTTCCGTATGATGTTTTTTTTTGTTATATAAACCATTAGTTTTGTACATTGTGTCTCAATAAAACCTGATAAAAACATTTACGCCAAAATTATATAACCTACGTTCTGCGAGTCACCCATATTATGTCACTCATTAGAAACTGCGGAATATCAGACAGCGATTGTTGCACTGATTTTATAGTTGTAATATTATGATACTACAAATATAAATCTTCTATTTTGTTACTTCTCTAAAATAAATAATAATATCATCTTGAATTCTGCGGTCTGTGTAACATAAATTTGTATAATTTATAATTGACAAAAGTCCAATTGCACAATAAATTTTACAAATAATTTGACTTAATACAAAATATAACGTAGTACGCCCTTAAAATAGAGTTAAACATTAATATTTAACTAAAATAACAGAAATATTTAGAATAGTATGAGTACAATAAGTTATATAATAAATACATACATAATGAGTAACAAATAACTATTCATATCAGAATTTTTGATTTTAAGTCTATCTAACTCGGTCATGTTAATTTCAAATAAATCTATATTGTTATCATTTACGTATTGACACATTGTGGTAATAGGGTTATTTAGAGTATACGACGATGTAAGTATAATAAAATATATCATGATGTTTGAATATCTAATAAATCGAATTAATTTATTATCATGATCGAGATATTCGAGACGTCTCGGCGTCTCGTCTCGTCTCGACTCTATCTCGACAATTTTATCTCGTCTCGTCTCGTCACGAAAATCGAGATAAAACTTCGCCGAGACGAGATAAACCATAGGCGAGACGAGACGAGACGAGACGAGACACACAATTTATCTCGTCTCGCGGCAACACTATATTTCCTATACTTACAATTGGGGACCGGAAACCGAACTGAACCCGAACCGAAAATCGTTACGAACCCACCTTTTTTGTGAACCTGAACCAAAACCCGAACCACTGTTAACTTGGTCGACATGAACCCGAACCGGAACTGAACCAGTGCCGGATTAGCCATGTAGCAGGAGGCAGCAAATGCTACGGGCCCCGCGCCTTGGGGGCCCCGCGCCTGTGCCCAAAAGAACTACAAATCAAAAATTATAAGCCACACGCCTAGTAGCTATTCTCAAAGTGAACGCAGGCCATACTGTAATAGTATAGGTACATTATTATGCTACAAGTTGGCAACACCACATTACTTACAGGTGGAATCCCCTAATATTGTTTTCGATTCGAGCTGTTTGTATAACCCGACCATGTCGACTCACTCGTCCGTTCCTACCACAATTACATAAGTTTATTTTCTTTTAAGAGTGAAATTTGTTGTATTTGTTGTTATTGGACTATTTACGTCGTGTTATAGTGTCTTAATACCACTTTTTATAATAGTAAAATTCTATATAATATCAAAACAGTGAAAACGACGAGAACGATAAGCTCTGAAGTTTTTGGAAAGTAGCTAACTTTTGTGTGCATATACCAACCTACTGTACAAAGTTCAAAAAACAAGACATGTAGGTTTTAGAGCCGAACATTAATGGGGGCGAAGTGACGCGAAATTGCTTATGGGGCTGCATTGATGAAAATAGGTTCTTCTTAACTCAATTTGCTTTCATTTGTAGATAAGATAAAAATCTGATTTTTTATATATGATTTTTTTGATATTTTTTACTAGATTTTGGTAGTTGTCAAAACAGGATTTAATAAAATTTCTCGATAGAATTATTTCCTGAAGTTGCTTCCGTTTTTAACACTTTTCCCTTATCATACCAAAACACCAGTGATTTGAGAAGTACTTTTTTGAGTACACATTAGGTACTAAATTTTAATCATCCAGTTTTTTGTTTGGGCATATTGACCGTTAGTATGAACAACTGATTAAGGGTGATTATCGAGCATTTGACTAGCATTGTTTTATCTCTGTCATTCGTGTATGGATCCTTTTAGAGGAAAATATTTCAAATACTAGTTATACAAATATTAATTGCCCGCATCTTTTATTTGAAGAATTTTTCTCTAAAATAATCTCTAAACGATTGACAGAGATAAAACAATTTGAGTATGATGATCACAAACTACAGCGGAGAACGTTCTTTCTGAACATTATAGAGAATTAAAAATGTATTAAGGAACACGATGGGACAAGACCGTTTGAATGACCTCACTATTATGAATATAGAAAATGATCTACTTAAAAATATTGATTTGTCGAGTGTAATTTCTAAATTTGCCCACATTAAATCACGAAAATCCTTTTTGTAAATGTTTTGTTTTATTTTACATCCTAAATTATAATACGTAATGCAATTCAAGGGCCCCCTGTTCACATTTGCTACGGGCCCCGCGCTGGCTTGATCCGGCACTGAACTGAACCCACTATATTCGGGTTCAAAAAACCTGGTTCACTGAACTACCGTGTTTTAATACAATTGTGACACATAGTTGCAAATAGGATTTGTTTTTTTACTGAAATACTTACCTTTAAACAAAACCTACATTTTTAATAATTTATTTCATTATTTGAAGATGAAGAAAATTTATTAGAGAGCTAGTGAAAGATAATAAAAAACCCAAGCAGAAATACTAAAATTAAAATAAACTTAATTTACAAGAACATAGTTTTTAAAAGTTATGAAGACGTCCAAAGGTTTCCAAAAACTATTAATATATTAAATTTTTGGGAGGAACAAAAATTGTTACACTCTGTGGCATTGCGCAAATTGAGACAGCAGTTACAGCTACACGTTAGTGTGGAACGTGCATTTTGTGCACTGAAATTCTATTTGCTACTTCAACGAGTAAATATGTCTGAAGAAATATCAGATATTTTGATTATTAGATTAAATGAAAATTTCTTTACAAAGTAAATTTATTGGTTATTATTACCTAGTAGAGTAATATTATTTTGTTATTACTATTTACTATTCTTACTGGTATGTACATTTTCTTTTATTTCAGATACATATTTTCAATATTTCGAACCCGAACTGGAACTGAACCGGTACCGAACCACCTAAAAATATTTTTTCTGAACCCGAACCGAATCTGAACCCAAATTTATTTTAATTTCTGAACCTGAACGCAAACCGAACCCATTTTTCTGCGGTTTCCGATCCTGCTTACAATACAGTTGTTCGCCTCACGCTGCGACGTGTCACGCATAGATAGGGAATAGGCATTCAGACGTATATTCTCGTGTGGCCTCGATCAAGGCATTGAAGTTCAATATTTTGGTGGAATTAATTTGCCGAGGCTGTCAAGGCCGAGAAAATAAACCATATGAGTGATAAAATAGAACTTCAGTGCCGAGGTACATATTAAATTTAATTTGAAATCGAAAAAATTTTAAAATGAAAGGAATATTTATTTTTATATGTTATGTTTACTTATATGTCAGACTGACATTTAATGTTGCTATATTTAGTTCGTTGAAACGAGAGAATGTGGAACTATACTTTGTTTTACGTAAGATATTTATTAAAATTTTGCAAAATATAAAAGTAAATATGCTTTGTAATATTTTAACATAAAAATCTGATGTGGCCAGCACATTACCTTCCGTCAGTTCTATGTATTTTGTACAAATTTCATACGGAAAGTTCCTTGCTAAATTTAATATTCTATTTCTTGTACATTACCTTCCTGCAGTTCAAATTTCATACAGAAAATTATAATTTTGTGACGTTTTCTATATACAGTGTAATGTATCTGCAGAAATAAAAGATTTATTATTATTATTATTATTATTATTATTATTATTATTATTATTATTATTATTATTATTATTATTATTATTATTATTATTATTATTATTATTTCTTGTACATTACCTTAAAGCAGTTGTATGTATTTTATACAAATTCCATACAGAAAGCAAAAGATCCTATACCTATTTCCAGTAAAATTATAAGACAAACACACTGACATCTTTCAATCAAAATTTTCTTAATATAGTACCTAGCTGTTTCCACAGCCATGGTTACTTTATGAAATTTAATTTCTTTATAATTTTTTAACTCTATGTCCATTTAATATTAGGTATAAAATGCAATCAAATCGTATAGAAAATAAAATATTCTTTAATATTTAAAATAACATTAAATGTGAAAAAATGATATTTAACATCGTTTTTTCAAGAAAAACTGTTAAAATCTTCAAATTAGGGTACTTCCGGTTGACCAATTATAACCAAAATCTAATCAGCTCTTCATATGGATGCAACGAAGAGGAATACGAAAGAATTATAATTTTTGGAGTTGTAGTATTAGAGTTATCGCAGACGAAAATTTTGTTACACACACACACACACACACACACACACACACACACACACACACACACACATCCACACACACACACACATCCACACACACACACCACACACACACACACACACACACACACACACACACACACACACACACACACACACACACACATACATACAGACATCATCGTAAAAATAGTAAAATCGTATTCTAGGGACCTTAAAACGTGCTTATTCATTAAAACTCACCACCGAATTTTTTGACCAAAGACAATACCTTCCTTACCTAAAGGTGACGGAAGGTAAAAAACAAAAATTCAAAAACTCACCCCTTGTCCATAGTGTTGGCAACATTACATTTGGATGAAATCGTCGTAATGGATTACTTTAGTGTCGATTTCTGAAATTTTAATGATGATTTTTTTACACTTTAGTGACGACTGAAGTAATTTTTTAGGATTTAAAACCAGACTATAGTGAATCCGGCCTGATCTCAGCGAAGTATTGCTGTATTTTTTTCTGTGAATTTTATTTTATTGTAAAATATATGTATATTATTCCTCTATAGATTTCTTTGAAATTTAATCTTTCAATATAACTCAGCTATATAAAAATATATTCACATTTTGAGTTCTAAGAAATTGTATTTACAGAAACCTATTTCTGAATTATGGAGAACATTTTACATAATATTTATTCTCAGAAAGTTAAATTCTATGAAAGTTGGGTATAGAACTAATCTTTAATTAGAAATATGTCAGGGCTACAAGAGGCACTGGTATGTTAACTAGTAAGTTGTTAAGGACTGGAGCGTGTATGCAACTACTTAGCAATAACTACAAGCGTATTATAAAGAAATTATTGTATGTTCCTGTTGCATGCTCGCGTTTTGCTTTAGAACTTCAGAATTACATTAGAAATAACAATTACATGTATTTTACCTTTGACACAGTTAAAGAGAATTGTAAATACCCTGATTTCTGTTTTTGTTTTAGAATATTAAATAATCAGAGAATTTAAAGTAGGTAGGAACTGTTATTGTTTTTCTGTTTATTAATATTTATTTTTAAAATAAGAAAATTAGAATTAATTTTCCAAAGTAACGAAAATAAATTCATAATTTTATTTTCGCGTAGACTTAATGACAAATTTTTAAAAATGTTAACTTTGATGTTAAATTTCAAATAGATTTAGTTGTATATTTCAGACCATTAGCTATAATAAGAATGAAAATTTTACTATCACTATCAACTAAAGCAAGTTACAAATTACCTTTAAAGTAGTATAGCTAATATAACACTTTTTGATTTCTTCTAGCATAAGACCCAGATTGGTAGTATTTGATTTTAATCAAGGATAATTAACTAATAACAAGATATCGATTACAGCTTACTATGATTAAAATTGTGAATATTCTCAAGGTATGACTAAATTATCATCTTCATTTATTTCTTAACTGCACTGATGTATTTTGGATTTCACCAAACCAATAATAAGTAATGGCTATACAGAATGTCCAGGATAACATGTTCAACATAGGGGTCTCGAGAACTATAAGATATACGAAGTCGGTTAATTTAGACAAAAATTGTCTCACTAGGAGACCACTTTAATGGCGTTTCGTTATTTGCGAAAAAAATGCATAGGCATAGGCGTAGCCAGGGGGAACCAGGGAGGGACCGCCCCCCCCCCAGAATGACCATAGCCCCCCCATAATAAAACTACATATCAGTTTATTTTTATATTTTAATTATTGATATAATTTTGTGAATGGTGCGGTTTAAATTGATTAACCGACAGGAATTTACGGGAGTTGTAAAAAATAAGTAATTTTTTGACGAGAAAAATTCTGGTTAGGCAATATTTATTCAACAAATTATGCTCTATTTTTTTCAACAGTAAAATAATCGTTTTGCACTTTTGCATACTCACCACGTTATTTATAAATTCACTGTATTTAATGACTATCTAAAGTAAAAAATCCACAGTAGGTATAGGTTTACTTAAATATTCTGGAAAGTTCGAAAAGGTTCTAGCATGTTCCAAAATGGTCTAAAATGTTCATAAAAGTTTCAGTAGATTTTTCATAACGATCCAGAGCGTTTAGGTTTATATGCATACTTACTTTTTTTTAAATTGTCAGAAATTTATAGAATAGTCCGGAATTATCCATCGCACCGAACACGGCATGAAAACATTCGGATTCAATAAATTTTTACATATTTTCTAGTTTTTTTTTTGTATTATAATTCGAATAAAAAACAGTGATTTTCAAGACACATTCTCTAATGCGTACTTGCGACAAAATAGATTTCCTATCTACTTAACATATGCATAGCTTACTAGATATAGGCGAAAATATAAATTTTGCAGTTTTTATCTTCCGTCACCTTTAGGTAAGGAAGGTATTGTCTTTGGTCAAAAATTTCGGTAGTGAGTTTTTAATGAATAAGCACGTTTTAATGTCCCTAGAATATGATTTTACTATTTTTACGATGATGTCTGTATGTGTGTGTGTATGTGTGTGTATGTATATGTGTCTGTCTCTCTCTCTCTCTCTCTCTCTCTCTCTCTCTCTCTCTCTCTCTCTGTGTGTGTGTGTGTGTGTGTGTGTGTGTGTGTGTGTGTGTGTGTGTGTGTGTGTGTGTGTTTGTGTGTATGTATGTATGTATGTATGTATGTATGTATGTATGTATGTATGTATGTATGTATGTATGTATGTATGTGTGTGTGTGTGTGTGTGTGTGTGTGTGTGTGTGTGTGTGTGTGTGAGTGTGGGTGTGTGTGTGTGTATGTGTGTGTGTGTAACAAAATTTTCGTCTACGATAACTCTAATACCACAATTCCAAAAATTATATTTCTGTCGTATTCCTCTTCGTTGCATCCATATGAAGAGTTGATTTGATTTTGGTTATAATATTGGTCAACCGGAAGTACCATCATTTGAAGATTTGAACAATTTTTCTTGAAAAAACGATGTTAAATATCATTTTTTCACATTTAATGTTATTATAAATATTAAAGAATATTTAATTCTCTATACGATTTGAATGCTTTTTATACTTTATATTAAATGGATATAGAGTTAAAAAATTATAAAGAAATTATATCACATATATTAGCCTGCTATGCTATAACTCTGGAAACAGCTGCTATATTAAGAAAATTCTGATTTAAAGGTGTCAGTGTCAAGTGCAGTTGACAGTATGGTTGTATTATAATTTTACTGGAAAAATAGGATCTTTTGCTAGAATTTGTATAAAATACATAAAACTGCCTTAACGTAATGTACAAGAAATAGAATCTTTTGCAAGGAACTTTTTGTATGACATTTATACAAAACACATAGAACTGACGGAAGGTAATGTGCTGGTCACATCAGATTTTTTATTTTTGCAAATATCTTCCAATACTTGATTTTAATTTGCACATTTTTAAGGCACTTTTTATGTTCTTTCGAATGGCAACGCTCAAATTTTTTATCACTGTGGGTTTTCGAATTACGATGTCAAAGTTTTAACTTTATACAGGGTGTTTCAAAAATACTTAAAAAATTTAAGGGCATCATATAGTACTGACCAAAATAAATATTAAAGCCTAATCAACATAGACTGTTTCCGAGAAAAGCGAAAAATCGAAAAAAACTGGCAAAGATAGTGATCGAATAAAATTTTGTCTATGTCAGTAAATAAACTCTAAAAAAAACAATAAAATTTTATATGAAACATTTTTCTCAATTTCTAATAGTTACGAAGTTATTTGAAAATTAAATATTGGCCAAGGTCGCCACTACATTTAACATAGTCCAATTATTTATTTTTTTAAAAAAACAAAAGCGCATCTAAGATTATCTCTGAAAGGTAAACAAAAAATCCCATTTAATCAAAATCGTAACTCTTATAGTTTTCGAGATAGCAGACGTAAACCCCGTGAAAATTCATTTTTCACTGCCTCAAATCTCGGGAACTATGGAAGATCGGACCCATGTTGATTAAGCTTTTTAACTCATTTTGGTCAGTACTATATGCCCTTAAATTTTTTACATTATTTTTGAAACACCCTATATAGACGCCATATTGGAAAGTTACACTATTGTTTCATATCCCACAATATTAAATAAATATGCTTAATTTTGAAATACCAAACATTAGAAAATGCTTAGAAGTTAAATCATTGCTAAATTAATGTAGGCAATGATTAGTTGAGAGTGGAAACGAAATTTTGTTTAATTAATACCTATGTAGGTATGTGGTACATAAAATTTGAAGAATTGGGTATTAGCCACTCAACTTTTTCCATTAAGTGAAGCCACTGATTTATATATTTTTTACTGTCATAAGAAGTTATCAAATTTTGGTAACAAATTGGTTTCATTGGAAGCGAACCTTATGACAAAAAGGATGTTCTATTCCATCACAAATTTCATTATAAATTATGATTTACCTGTTTGATACGATCACAAAATTATAATCATATAATAATAGAGTATAAAATTTAAATAATGTACCTGCCTAGATAATTTCTTTGAAGGAATAAAATGAAAACTAAAAGTTTAAAAATGGTATGAATCTTAAAAACCTTTTTATTTTATAGTTAGAATATAAAGAAAAATCACCTTATAAAGCTGCTTAAAACGTGGCCGTTATCATAATTTCGTGATTTCAATTTAGTCGTTTTATAAAGTCCGGTTAACCTAGAAAACTTTGCATGCAAGTAAAATATCTGTGTAAAATTTCAGTGGTGGTGTGTATAAACGTCAAGTGAGTTGCACATGCACTCCTAAACTCTCGTATTCCGGCGCCGAAACAATTCAGGGGAGTGTGCATGACAATGCCAACAACGGAACGACAACTCCACTGCCACTGCCCGGCTCGCCTCGCTCTGCTGTATTTCATATCTGGCCGGAATTTTTATTACGCTGCCGACAGGTAAATGTCCCGCACTTATCTGTCAGAGTCACGCGAATATGCTAATATCACACGAAGAGAACATCGCCATCGCCAGAGAGGAGCGAGACCAGTCCTAACCTGCACGTGAATGGCTCGGGCTGCCTTGATCGTTGAGAAAAATTACGGCTCTTTAACGCTTTTCCGGTGGCGCGCATTTGAATATTTTTCTCGTTGTTGCTGTTGTGCAGGCGATAAACTTATGCTTGTAATTTTTAATTACGTTTACTTTCATGACGAATATTTCCAAGCGAGTTTTTTTCACTTACAGGAATAATAGAAAAAAGACACATACAACCATGTAAATTCTTTTATTATTCGAGTTTCACATGCAATCTGCAAATCTTTCTATCCATCAGAATAGTTGAAAGTTTTAATGTGGGGTAAATTTTGTATAAGCCAGGGCAGATAGCCATGCATATTAAAGTTCTAACATTCCTGTACGTCTTGATTAGATCTGGAAAGTGTATCTTCCTTTAAAATGATAAGATAAGATAAGCATGTTGCCTCAATCGTATATCAAATTTAAGTCGATGACCATTGTGCCCAGTTGCACAAATAAGGCTCAATTTTTAAATGGCCCTTAAACAAAAAAATCTGATATGGCCAGCACATTACCATCGTTCAGTGTTATATAAGGCATTTACGAAAATTCAACCGGTGAACTCTTACCGGTATATATCGGTAAACAGCTGTTTATCAGGTTATAGCTACCGAAATCGATATTTTAAGAACGGAAGTGGTAAACAGGGTAGATCCATAACCTATGAAAAAAAAACAGATTAGAAATTTGACGTAGTTAACAAACTGAGCAGGGTCCTACCTTGAATACATTTTCACTTTCAAGGCGCGCGCGTCGCTTTGCATTACTACCTTTTTTTGAGATTAGATATTTCATGAATCCGGTAGAAGGATCTGGAAGATACTGTACAATTTTCGAATACGGTAACTATTTACCATTCGTGTTTTCGAACGCAGTCGGTAGATGCGGTATCTACCGGTAGAATTTTCGTAAATGCCTATGTATTTTCTATAAAATCCATAAAGAAAGTTCCTTGCAAAAGATTCTAAATTTCTTGTATGTAAATTACCTTTCGACAGTTGTATGTATTTTATACAAATTCCAAACAGAAAGTTTCGAGCAAAAAGATCCTATATTTCGAGTAAAATTATAACACATATGTACTACGAATATGACAATTGCACTTGACACTGACATCTTTCAATCAGAATTCTCTTAATACAGTAGCTGTTTCTAGCATAGCTGGCTAATTTATGAAATTTAATTTCTTTATAATTTTATAACCCTATATCCATTTAATATGAATTATAAAATGCAGTCAAATCTTCTTTAATATTTATAATATCATTATGAAAAAATTATATTTAACATGGTTTTTTCAAGAAAAATTGTTCAAATCTTCAAGTGAGGGTACCTCCGGTTGACCAATTATAACCAAAATCTAATCAGCTCTTCATATGGATGCAAAGAAGAGAAATACGAAAGAATTATAAATTTTGGAATTTTAGTGTTAGAGTTATCGAAGACGAAAACACACACACACACACATATATACACACACACACACACACACACACACACACACACACACACATCGTAAAAATAGTAAAATCGTATTCTAGGGACCTTAAAACGTGTTCATTCATTAAAAACTCACCACCGATTTTTTTGACCAAAGACAATACCTTCCTTACATAAATGCTAATCGAATTTAAGACGGTAATATATATATATATATATATATATATATATATATATATATATATATATATATATATATATATATATATACAGTGTAGGATCAAAGTATGGAATATTAAAAAAGAAAACAGGAAAGTCAACAGGTTTTTTAACGCTAAAACACGCCGATTTTAGTTTTTAAAAATACACATTAATATATGCGATTCACTTTCCGACTTTCATGTTTTTAAGTTATGATGTCATCACAAAAAATTTAAATGGAAATATAGATTTTTATTAGTTATAAGTACGATAATACCAACATTAAATGTTTAAAGATTTAAAAAAATAATCAACGAAAAATTCTAAACTGAAAAATGAAATCTGTTAATCTTGATTATTCATTATTATTAAATTTTCAGTTCGCTTTTTCTCAGATTTTTTGTTAGGCAACTTTATTTGCATGGTCATAAATGGAAGAAAAATCGCTATCGGATTCCAATACTAAAAATCTATATTACCATTTCAATTTTTTTATGATAACGTCATAACCAAAAACAAATGAAAGTCGGAAGGTGAATCGCACATATCAATGTGTATTTTTAAAAACTAAAATCGACGTGTTTTAGCGTTTAAAAAAAACCGGTTGAGTTCGTTGTTTTTTTTAATATTCCATACTTTAATACCACACTGTATAATAATTCATTTGACGTTTACTTCCATGTATATAGTATTAATTAAGGAACGCTTAGAATTGGTGAAACTGACCATAAATCATTTTTCACAATTTTAAAATATCAGAAATGCGACAAACCGGTTCAGTACATCGTATTTTATAACAACTGTACCGTTCAAAAATACCAAAAGTTTTGAGCAATTTGTACCACTGCCATTGTTCGATGAAGTTACATTAGCAACTAGATTAAATTTTTGGAGTACGTACCGACACATTATAGAATACCAGTGAAGAATTTCCTGAATCTAAATTTTCATGATAGATTGGTTGGTAGAGGTAGAGGCTTGTCATGGCCTCCTAGATCACCAGATCTCTTGGATTTCTTTTTCTGGTGCTATTTGAAATAAAAATATTTTAGTGAAGCTGTTTCGAAGCTATAATGTCGTAGCTCGAATTCAGGTTGTCAAGAAGTCAATGTTTTATAAATAAACAGTTAATTTTAAGTTCTTGTATTTTTGTAACTTAATGGAATAATATATTTTTTACTTAAAATGATCTGAGAAATTAACTGCTACATTTTGTTATATTGAAATAAAGAAATTACTAATATGACCGAAAAATTTACTTTTCATTATGATGAATGATGCATTTTATCAAAAAATCGAAAGTCAGAGTATTTTTGTTCTTTAGAATTGAAAGGACTTTAAAATGAAGTAACTTTTTACCAAAACATAAGAACAAAAAGTTTCCATTGTTTTTATTGCTACCACCCCTCAATAACCAATTAAGAAGGGTTGCGAAAAATATGAAAAAAATACAAAATAAAGCCCTTATATGATAGAGCAAATATACCAAGTATCATAATTGTAATATTTGGGTATTGGTGGCCACGGATAAGGGTTTATATTTAAATAAAAGATGATTTAAGTTTAAGTCTTATATTGATACTCAAAAACAAATACACTGTTCCCCAGTCAACGACCAGCTACAAACTGCTGGCGAATGAATTCTTAATTAGTAAATTCGACAATACAAGTATTTAAACCAGTGACGATAAACATTTATCAAACCTATTACAATAATGTAGTTTTATCTATAGCCGTTTTCAAATTTAAAAGCAGAAGGATCATCATCAAGAGATTGGTATTCCTGCAAGAAACAAGATCGGGAATAAGAGATTGGTATTCCTGCAAGAAACAAGATCGGGAATAAGTTTTTTAGAACTTTTTGTTCAAAATGATTCTTAGAATCTTTGGCTAAGATATGTCCACGCATTTTAGAGACATCGTCTATGTAGTCTGTACTTTCTTTAATCGAAATGAATATCTTGATTTTGATAAAATCAGAAAAGCAATAATCCGGTTTAAAACTAAGTAAATAAATAAAATGTTGGTTTTAAGATAATATGTTTATCTTAAATATTTGTCGAGATAATTTTTAAAAGAAATACATTTTGAGCATTTCAGTTTCTCTGTTTATCTGAAATATTATATTTTATCAGAAACAGTTATGAAGATACTGTCAAAGTCCTGATATTTTTCATCGCATCTCACGAACAGTTGTAAGTGATAAAATTTGAAAAATGTATAAAGTTTAAAAAATAAATTAAGAGTTTTCATATCTGGCTTCCGTTTGAAATGTAAGAGAGACAGAATACGCCCTGTCTTAATTTCGGCATTCGTCTGCTGCACCCGGAAGGCTGTGCAAAAAGACGAGTGGCACAATCTTGACAGACTCACTGCCATCGTCGCCACTGCTGATTACAACGCGTCTAATTATTATTCATAAGACGACACTGCCGGTACGTAATGTCGTGCTAAAGTTAGTTCCGACTGCTGCCGTCGCCCGTTGCACGCGGCGCCACCTTCGCACAGGTAATAAATTCCCTTCCACTTCTCCTTCAGTCTACAACCACCTCCTAACGACAACAATAAACACAAAAAGGCAAACGCGCAATAATATTTACAAGATGCGAAATCTCGCAAGAGAATAATTCCACCTGTCAACTGGAATTGTTTTCATAATTTTGTCCGACGACAAAATATTGTTGAGTGCAAACAGCGTAAGTGAAATGCTTGGGATTCCATTCACGAATACAAACTACTTTCATACTTTGCCTTCTTCCAGCCACAAATAAAAATCAACTTGTCACATTGTTCCTCATTAAGTGCAAATAAATCTTCATGCTTCTGTAATGCTCTGCAATGAGCGAACTAAACTAATTTACTTAAATGGCTGTAATTCGTTAAATCTCCTGATGTCTAGAAGTTTCGTCGTCTCTTTATTTCGTCACACCAGTTTGTTAATCTTGCACATCTACTTTTTGTTTATATTGCATATTCTTTGCTGTACCATATTATTTTATTTTCACTATATTATGTAATATCATGTACATCATATTAGGGTACCTTTATAACCAGGGTATGGCCATGGCGTGGCTCACGTTTCGTCCGTCATTACCGGACCGTCTGTTATATCTTGAGCAAATTATTATGTATTTTCATGGATATTTGTTTTATTTTAATGAAAAACACATTTAATTATTTTAATATGTATTTAAAGTATAAGTAATATATTTTATTTGATTTACTTGTGTAGTTTCTTAAGATACCCACCACGATTACTGACATATTGAAAACAACTATAAATTACAAATATTAAGCACAATCATTTAAAATTTTAAAAGGTAAGTTTAGAATATACAATTATTATGTAAATAAGAACAACAGATATTAAATTAGATGTGATAATAACAACCCATGTCATATATTCTACATAACCTCTAAATGTATGTCTTAATAATAATTGTATATCTCTTAAATTAATTAATTTTTATTACTTTTATAAATTCGCAGTGTGATAATTTAATATTATTTTATAATATAATATCACATTTATTATAATAAATAGGGAAATGAATTACCGACAATGGCGGTAATCTTGGCCCATGGCCATACCCTGGTTATAAAGGTACCCTTCATCATACAGGCGGTGTGCACAAAAGTAGTCAGCGCCGACAGCGGACAAAAATGACAACAGTGGTTACTTATTGAAACACAACAAGGTTATGTTTTATGTCAGAATAATTTTAAAATATCTATTTTATAAAATGTTTGCAATGAATGCGAATGGTAGGACGTCAAATATTATGTGATGCGGTGGAAGATGTAATAATTCTGACAAAATTGCCGATTAAAGTATGAAATTTTATAAATTTCGTAGAATATTATATGAGGAATATATGCGTAAGAAAATAACTTTTCAACAGATATCTTCTACTCAAATGAATAATTCTTTTAGGTTTACATATTTTCTCCTTGTAAAAGTTACTTATCGTATGAATTAAATTCAAACAATGGTCGTATGATTGAAACAATGAATTATATAAAAATGTGCTTCTTAAGTTAAAATTTGAACAAAATATAATAAAAAAAGCAGAAAATTATCTTAAAATTGTATAATACTTGCAGTTGTATCATACAGAAGGTCTATTTTTGACAAAATTAGTCTATTTATTATATATTTTATACTTGTAATGTTAATGTTAAAAGTAAAAATTCACATGGTTCGTATTTTTCGTGTATTCTCCTTTCCGAGCTTGTGCAACTGATTCCACTTAGAGCCTGGTATATTTTCAATGAAGAATATTCGTCAATTATTGCGAATATAAAAGAAAGATGCTAACATCATCCATTGATATCGTGATATGCAGAAATTTTCTTCTTTCCAATCATCCAAGTTTTCCAAGTCTTTAATCGCAATTTCCATGTATTCTGCATTTTATAATATTACCTAATATTATAAATTGTAATATAAAACTAAGCATGATGAAATGGTTTACAGAAATCACATATATTATAAGAAAAATTATATTTTCTGTCACAGTACCTTCTATGGTATTTTGACTTTTTTGATTCACATATAACATTTTAAATAATTTCTTTATTCATTTCAATATACTATTACGTATAATATTCATATACAACAGCAAAAACTCAAAATAAAATTGTAAATTGTATCACTCGAAATGTCAAAATTTATTAGGTACCCAAAAACGCCACAGTAGCCGTTAGAGGCGCTGACGCTCAAAATGTGCACATCGCCTATAGACTCCTTGTTATGTAAATGAAGTTTGCACGCATTTAATATTTAATATCATATGGACACAGTAGTGATGGGAACCAAGTTCGCTTGATTCCAATGCCCGATTATTTAAATGGTTAATCACACAATTTTTGTTTTCGAATCCGAAACTATTCAGACTCGATTTCAGAACCGATATTAACCAGTTTTCGGTCATAAGATTGACCAAATATCTTATCCACCGTTCAGATTCAAGCATCGGTGTCACTGTCCACCATCACTACAGACTGAAAGAGTGATTCATTTTTCTATCGGGCATTTAAATCTGAATTACCGGTGGTTAGTTCTGGAACCGGGTACTGAAGTACTTGTTAGTTTTTACCTGTATTAACATCGAACAGGATGATAAATTTTGATAGTGTTTATACTTTTGTGGCATTAAATTCAAGACATACAGTACCGATAAACATATGGGTACACGAGCTGATTTGTAATAATAATTAATAAATTTGGTATGGCTTATCACAATTAAGAAACAATCAAATTCATATAAATTCATTCATAGATATATAATATGGATATTCTCTGGACGCACGTCTATTACCGTTATCCGTAAATAAACACCATATCTACCTACATATTCACTAGTACTAACATATTCCATTTGATACCTTCCGTCATCATTAGATAAGGAAAGTATTGTCTCTGGTCAAAAAAATCGGTAGTGAGTTTTTAATGAATAAGCACGTTTAAAGTCCCTAGGATACGATTTTACTATTTTTACGATGTGTGTGTGTGTGTGTGTGTGTGTGTGTGTGTGTGTGTGTGTGTGTGTGTGCGTGTGCGTGTACGTGTGCGTGTACGTGTGCGTGTGCGTGTGCGTGTGTGAGTGTGTTACAATATTTTCGTCTTCGATAATTCTAATGCATCCATATGAAGAGTTGATTAGATTTTGGTTATAATTGGTCAACCAAAAGTACCCTCGATGTTAAATATCATTTTTTCACATTTAATGTTCGTATAAACATTACAGAACATTGTATTCTCTATACGATTTGACTGCATTTTATATTTCATATTAAATGGATATAGAGTTATAAAATTATAAAGAAATTAAATTTCATAAATTGGCAAGGTCTGCTAGAAACAACTACCATATTAAGAAAATTCTGATTGAAATATGTCAGTGTCAAGTGCAATTGACATATTTGTAGTATATTTGTGTTATAATTTTACCGGAAATATAAGTTCTTTTGCTCGAAACTTTCTGTATGGAATTTGTATAAAATACATACAACTGTTGAAAGGTAATGTACAAGATATTTAGAATCTTTCGCAAGGAACTTTCTGTATGGAATTTGTTGAAAATACATATAACTGACGGAAGGTAATGTGCTGGCCACATCAGATTTTTTTTAATTAACAGTAAAATTTATCAATAATATAAACAGATTTTGTTTAGGTTTTTTTCTAGTTTGTTCTATTAATACCTGGTAACCTGATTATATTTTAACTAAATATTTAGAATGGGTAATTTAATTTTTCTAAAAATTAAAATACCTCAAAAACTACTGCGTTTATTAAGTTATAGTTTAGTATTTGTGTATTTATGCTATGTATGTAATACTCTATTTGTAAAAATGAAAAAAATGTTAATAGGTAAAAAAATAAACAAATAAATAAATATAAATATATCATGACGACATATGACCCATTGCTGGGCGTGCTAATCTGCTTTGTACACAGATTTCGGTAATGATGATGACATATTGGTACCATGCGGTACAGGGGTCAATTTTATGCCATTTAAAATTCGAAATATTTGGCGTCGGTCGGGATTGAACCCTGTTTCCCAGATTCGCGACCCGACAGTCAGGCGGGCGGCCACGAGACCCCATAAAAAATATCGAGGGCAACCGTTCAATTCTTCCTCCCATATGACAAGCTTCTGGTAGAGATACGGAAATAAAATATAACAAAAATGTGTCTGGTGAGGTGTACCTTTAAAGACATGTAACTCTGTAACGAAACGTTTTTGAACATACCTGCATATAATAGTTATTTATTATATGATTGTGGAATGTATCATATTAGTCACGAAAGAAAAAGTTTAGCCACGTAACCTACAGGGCGAGTGGCTATTATTCTTTAGTGACTAATATACATTCCACACGAGTGTAATACAACGTTTTATTCAACAATTTATTAAAAACATCTTAAATCATTTTTATATTTTCATTCATCGTTTGACACTGACAAGTCAATTGATGTAGTATTTTAAATTACAAAGTCGCCATTGAATGTTTTTGTTATATTGTTATTGAACAAAAATTGCTGTAATAATTATTGTCTGTCATTAGGAATTATTTGAAAGAAAAATACATTAAAAGTTTGATAATGTTAAATTACATCAATAATAAAATAATTTTGTAAAGTTGCTTTTTATTTATATTTAAAAATACAAGAATCAGTAAAAATTCCTCCGTGACTTCTAAAATATTCTCTCAAGGAGTGGCTAATGTATAAAGGCCTGTGTCCATGATGCTAGAAATCGTTCCGAGTTCTCGATCACATTTTTTGATCATAAACATTGAACTTGTATGACTACAGATGCCAGGTTGGTCGAATTTATGAAGTTAGTTTCAGCCATTTCTACCAATACCAGAAATTAATAAAACATAACCAAGAAATTATCCCGGCAGTAAGTAAATTAAATTGTTACAACGAATATATTAATTTATTTATAAGTAATTATTTATAATCAGTATCAAAATGAGTAGAATTAGATAATATTTTATAACCTTATCATTTTCAAGTTTATCAAACATCAAACGTCAAGATTTTAAATTGGTAACATTTAAATGAAATTAGCAACTTGTACGAAAAAATGGGACAGAACGCATTTTTTCATTCTAGTTTTCTATTCGATTTTTGCGTTGGTAGTGACCACGATCCGAGATATTGAATTGCGAACTATATCAGAGAACTCGGATCGATTTCTAGAATCGTGGACACAGGCCTTAACAGTATATAGTAATAAGTATATTATGAGTCGGTGTTGGATAAAATATTTTACTCAAAATAACTCCCCCAATATATGGTTTAATATAGGCACACCCGTTATGAATCACCGAGTGTACCACTGAAAATAAGTTAAGAAATTAATTGATAAAAAAGTTTAATTTTACCAGTTATCCTAGCGCAAAACTTATAATATTAATTCTGGTACATTTGTCAATGATTTAATTAAAAGAATGGATCAAATTCTATATAAAAATAAATACCATGCCCCTGCATTAAATTTTAAGTTTAGTTACAAAAAAACCACTAATATGTTCTAGTCGTATATAAATTACAGATAGTAGTTTGTTTCTATACAATACAATGAGCCACCCCATTTTAAGTTTTAATATTAAAGACATATATAAGTTGTAATTTAATTCCATTCAGTCGGTGTACACGTACACTACTCCCCTCCCCATATCCGATTACCCAAATCCTAAGGAGCACATTATGATGATAATTATTGTCCCTCGCTGTTACGACACAGATAGAGGGTCACTTGATTCATGTAATATTGTGTAAATTCAAACTGTGAACGATGCTAGGGGTGTGCACTATTTATGTATAAAAAATGAACCGGACAAAACGGTTTTGACATGTGTTCTGTGCTGAGCCTGGACTTTATGTTCACAGATTAGTTTTGAAGGGATTTCGTTGGACACACATGCCGCGAAGGCCCTATTCTCTGGACATAAATCATTCTGCCGGGATGTTGTTCAGACTATGGAATTTTAAATATTCTGTTTTGGTTTTTCGGGTTTAATTTGAACGCGTGAAGGGTGAATCAGTCATTTAGCAACGCGCTTTCCATTGGGAATTAACTGCTTGTCACACAATCTAAATCATTGCATTTCTAATTCGATACATTTTTTACCAACTGCTTAAAATCCCCTACATTATTACAATAATAATCAGAACATTCAAACCATGTGACACACTGGAAATATCCTGAATTCTTGCATATCTCTACCGTTTTTTACTTCAAATTCCTTTAATATTTGGTGCTGTATCTTTTAACGAAAAATATTTTTATGTAAATAATAAATATTTTTATGGAAATGAGACATGATTATTGACAATTAGAAATTTTGTGTATATTCTCTAACTTAGTAAAACTAGTTCAATGTTTCACTTTTGGGATATATTGGCAACAAAAATGTTAAGCCTTTCAAGATTTTGCGGAATTGTATAACGTCACACGTTTTCGGAAAAAATTTACTCTCCAAATTTTATTATTAAATGAGGTCTAAACTAGTTGTCACTAGACATATTAGGTTTGTTCCTACAGCTTGTCTGGACTGTCATATAAACATCAGACGCATGCGCATTTTAAAAATATCGTTCCAACCGACTGTTGTACAGTCCATCGGACTGTTAGTATGTTCATTCTTACAAACTTTGGACGCGAACATGAACGCATCCGCGTACTGTCAGACCCATCCACTGGTCTGTGCTATGAATCGTTTGTTAGCATATTCTCACCATAATATCCCGCGCGGTGCGAGGAAAATATCGAAGCATAAGCTGTGATTGTTTATCTGTTTTCATAATGAGTGATTTAGAATTTGAATCTGAATTTGATATGACCAACCTCGAATAAAAAACTGTAATTATTTAAGTATGTAATATGATAAATAATTTTGTTTTAGATAATTTATTGACTGATATTTTTTCTGCAGAGGATTCAGTAATTAATTATGATGACATTACAAGTCCGTTGGCGTTTCAACCATACAAAGTTTCTTACTTATGTCTGAATGAGTACATGAACAAGACATGCGCACAAAATGGTTCATGAATGTGTACATGAACGCATCTAAAAAGTCGGATAGGAACAAACCTATATAATAGTTGTTTTATAATATACCATGTTTAAATGTACAGCAAATAACTAACTTTTTATAAACTTTTCTAAATTATAGTTCAGGAATAATATTTCAACTTTTTATCTTTGTAAGGGTCACTTTTACAATCATTAGATAAACCTCGTATAACGCTAAACCAGGTAAAACATTGAAAATTGTATTTTACAAACCTCGAAATAAACCAGATAGAATAAACACCAGTATTTCTTATCCCATGGAAATCGGTCGTATAAACCTCGAATAACTATATCCCTTGTTCTTATGGATGTGTGTTATTCATACGCTTGACAAATATCAATCAAGTATTTCATCATCACTGTCAGAATCAAAAATATCATTTATATCACCTGAAATCGTGAAAAATGCAAATTAGAAGATAGAAATAATAACAATATTGAAGAAAAATAGTCTAACAAGAAGTTAATTTTATTTTGTCAGTACAAACCTGAAGTGATTTAACGTAATTCTTGGTATAACTATCTGATAGATAAAAAGACATTGTAAAAGACAGTCTTGTATATCGAAGGTATAATTACTAGGATAAAGTTATACCTCCGATAGCTAGTAGTAACTAAAAACTGTTATAACTACTATAATATTTTTTAGCTATATTTGACCATAGACTCCATCTATTATAAATTCTTGACAGTTGTGTTGATAATTAAGTATTTACGTTATTACAAGCTTACGTGCAGAGTTGATAGTTTTTTATGAGTGCCGTATTCTCTACTTTGCATCCCCTCGAGGTATCTGGTCATGAAGATAACGCTTTGTTTTTTGGATTAGTTTGTCACGTCGTGAAGACGTTTGTTGTCGGGCATGTAGTGTTTTAGTTTTGGGCGTTGGCTCATCGCCAGGCCACAGAGTTATAATATAACATGTAACTATTTAGTATTTGTTTAATTCAGTTCTGTTTAGTGTAAAGTGTAAATAATAATATTTGATCAAAATATTGGACCGACAACTATTTACCGAACTATAACGGCAACCTGAAATTCAAGCTTGTATCATACTCTTAGTATCAAAATTGAATGGGTACAAAGAAAGTTTGTACGATATTGTGCGATAAAATCTTCTCCTCTCTTTAATTCATTTACTTACAGTAATTCCGTGACTTTATCAAATTTAAATATGAAAACATTGGATTCTAGACGTAAGATTCGCTCATGCTTATATTTACAAGGGTTACTGCGAAATGTTATATAGATGACGTTAATTCAATGAGCCGTATACAAATAAATATTCCTCGGTTGGCATCTAGGTCTTATACAACGTTTTGCACTAGGCTATATGTAAGAAAAATTATGAAACTAGAGATCCAGTTACACGATTGTGTCTAATATATAATGAAGTCGAAAGTATTATGAATGATAAAATGGATATTTTCAGTCTTAGCTACTGTCAATTAAAAAAAAAAATAATGTAAAAATTTATTGTAATATTTCTAATTTCTACTTTTGTCGTTGTACTTGGTTGTTTTCTTATTGTATAGAATGTATATTTTTCTATAAGTGTGTCTATTCATGTTGTTATTGTGATGTATTGATGTATCCAACCCCCCTGTTATTGGGATACTTTGTATCCTGTTGGGAGGTTGTAAATAAATAAATATATATTATTAATGCATACTTTTATTCTATAGATAAATACTTGTATGTACAAACCTTAGTTGTCATTTTACTAATCTATTTTTTGTAGTGCACTTCTAGGATATTTTAATTAAATGTCCAGCTTAAACTTAAAAATCAAATTAATTTTCTTTAATTATATACCTACTCGAAAATAAAATTAATTTTAATATGGTTTGTCAGTATATATTCGGAAACATTTATATACCTTTATCAAAGTAAACAGCAACAAAAAAATCTAAAATATTATTTTCCAAGCAGTGTTTACTCTGGCTTGAAACCCTGATATCCTTACCGAACTCAAGTTACAGTAACATCCAACAATACCCCATGAGAAATAATCACATCAGTCTGATTCTCATTATCAACAAAAAACCGTTGTGAAATTTGTCTGGTCCATTTAAAACATCACTTGATCACTTTCGAGGCGAGAGCAGATCCTAAGTAAACAGACCGTTCATTCAGACATTCATAATAATTGGAGATGTTTCCAAATCGTACCGTACAAATTCGTCTCAGAAATTGATATGAAAATAATATGATGAAAAATAATATAAATTATAATTTAGATATTCAAAATTTTCTTATACGCTAATTTAGAATAAACATAATGCTCATTTATATCTCCGGCTCTCAAATAATGTAAGTTAGTCAATTAATTAAGAATTTAAAAAATTAGAAACAACAATTTCTAATTAGAAATTACCAAAAATTTCTTTGTAATATTATTTTCATATTATTTAAATAATTATCTATTTAGGTACTTGTCCGTAAAATTTGTGTTATATTTTACATTTTACATTAACATATTTTATATACATATTGCACTATAAATGTATGTATCGATATCATCGATTTTCTCATTTTTGTATCGATATTGTATCGATACGGAGCAAGTATCGATAAGACCATCTGTACTCGTAGCCATGTGTGCCTGAGTAACTGGCCGCAAATCTGGTGACCTCCAATCGAACTCGGGTTCGATCCCGACCGACGCCAGAATTGTTTTGAATTTTAAATGGCACAATAGTGACCCGTGTGGTGCATTCTCCACGCCATCAATTATTTCCCGTGAGTTGACGCCCAGAAAAGGGCCGCATGGTACGAATATGTCTTCACATCAGTCCAGCACTCTCATATTTTGTTATGTGCAGATGACATAAAGGTATATAAAACTATTAATTCCATTAAAGATTCCAAGCTCTTGCAGGCTGAAATCAATAACATTTTAGCTTGGTCTTTAACCTCTAAGTTGTTTTTCAATTACAGTAAATTCAAAATCATGAGCTACTTTGTTAAGAAGTCTGTTTATACCATTGATTACAAAATGGATAGCCATGATCTTGAAAGAGTTACTCAATTGAAGATCTTGGAGTCATATTCGATGAAAAACTAAACTTTGCCACTCACATAATTCATACTGCCAAATCATCATACAGAAGTCTGGATATTATAATCCGAAGTACTCAGTTCTTCACTAATATTTCTACTTTAAAGAAGCTATATTTCTTTTGTGTGAGAACAAAACTTGAATATTGTCTGCAAGTTTGGAGTCCAATCTATAATAAATGTATACTTGAGTCGGTTCAACGAAAATTTGTGAAATTTTGTTATCCCAATTTTGAAACTGACTACATCTTACTTGCAGAAAATTCAGACACTATTTTTGTAAAAGGTTTTACATTGCATCGTGAATGATCCAGTTATATTTGCGAATATACCAATATTTGTTCCTAGACATAATTCTCGTATTAAAAGAACCTTTCATTGCAGTATAGTGCGTACTAACTATGAATTAAAATCACCAATTAGAATGTTATGTGAAAATTTTAATACCCTGCCACATTACATTGACATATTTTTTGGCTCGTTCGTGATGTTTAAGAACGCAGTATATTGTTACTATGAGTTATAATGTTTCAAATAATTATTTTTTTATACGTGCGCTAT
The DNA here is from genome assembly GCA_963082715.1 of Harpalus rubripes. Taxonomy (NCBI): domain Eukaryota; kingdom Metazoa; phylum Arthropoda; class Insecta; order Coleoptera; family Carabidae; genus Harpalus; species Harpalus rubripes. The sequence continues at coordinate 58,735,117 of OY720453.1, forward strand.
GAAATCCAATATTATCTGAGTTTAATTGGTTATTACATTGGTACTTCTGCTAATGATGGTATTTCTTATTTCTTTTTTGTATAATCGATCTGTAATTGGGATATTACATCGTGTAGGTCAGATTGATAGTAAATAAATAAATTATTACCGATATCTATGTACTAAGCAGATTAGCATACCTACCCAGCAATGGGTAATACACCGTCAGGATGTATTTATTTTATTTTTAGTAAAAATAAATAGTGGGTTAATACAATGTACAATGTTTTATATTAATTTACTTAAAAGGTAATTTGATTTTATTTAAAAATCCCGTAATCAATTTTATAGCAATTTATGCGTTAATATGCATAATTCGATATCGGTGTTCTTCAAGACAGAGGTATGTGTTGATATTCGAAAGGACGAAACGATCTTTAACTCTTTAATAAACATTTCTGGAAAAACCAAGTGTTTTATTTGTATCATTTATAAATAAAGTATAGGTAAAAATAAAAATACACAACCTATGTACATTTTTGGAATGAGAATAAATAATTGTAACAGTATGAAATAACAATATCGCACTGTCACTGTTATTCTGCTACTTGTAGCTATGTTTACATCAATATCCCTTTAGATTTATATTTTAGGTGTTAAACGATTAATAATATTAACAATGAGGACAAAGATACAACGAGAGCGTTTGATGTAATTTACAGGGTGATCCGACTTAGCAGTGGACGAGTTAGAAAGAGCTCATTCATAACAAGGGCAGCGTGTAACACTGTAACGTGACACCCCTGTTCCAGAATGCATAAAGGCACCATTACAAATTCCCATCACCCCCGTTATAATGAGTTTAATATTTTAGAAGCGAGGCATAACACCGAAGATGAGACGAACAGAGATTTGTCTCACTGACTCATGCACACAACGAGGCGTGCGTGTATGGGAAACCAGTGGCGTAGGTAGAGAAATTCAACAGCGAAAATAGAATGAATTTGAATTTGTGAACCACTGCGGTGTCCCAGGACGAGTTTATGCTATCGTTATTTTAAAAACTATTCAATATTATTTAACGAAATTTGATATCTAGAGGTTTTCCGAAATGCTCGTTTCAACTAAAATTTTCAAAACAGTAGCACTTCCGGTTTAATCCGAAGTAGATTCTAACTTTCTTATTTTAAATAGAATGCATTCATTAGAAAAAATTATATATGTAACCACAAAAACATTTTACTCTTGATCAAACGCTTGCGGCGTAATTCAACTTCGAGAATGGAATCGAAATTATATAATCTGTAAAAACAGTTCTTTAAAGAAAGCTTTTGTTTATACTAGTATAAACTAATAATCGACAATTTTTGAATAATATACCTAATTTCTACGTCAACGCAAAGTTCAAAAAGTTCAAAAAACTCAAGTTTTTTAAATGAACAAACTAATAAATAAATATATATATATATATATATATATATATATATATATATATATATATATATATATATATAAATTATAAGAGATAGGACTACTTTGGTAAAATGGGACATGTGGTGCAGCTTTGGGAGACCATCTTAGATGTGCTTTTGTTTTGACAAAAATTCTCATAGGTTATTAGAAAATTGTGGCGTACGAAAATAATCTTTCCATTGGTAAATTTTTGAGATATGTCACAAACTTACTTTTTTTAAATGGAACAAATTCCTACCGCCTCTTAAACATAATAATACTTCAAACTAAACTCCATCTACATCCTATATTAACAATACCACACCTTCCCGCCATAAACAATAACCTTTCCAGTTCAATTCTATCTCTTGGCTCTAAAACATCAATTTGACAATTAGTTCAAAATTCATCAATTTTTCAACTAATTTTAACCATGACAACATTATTTTAATGCTTTAACGGTGAGTCTTTTACATATTTACTTTAATAAATGTGATTGTTACATTTACTAACCTCAAATATATAGTTTTACAAAAAACCACATGTTTGCAAAAATATTCTTTAAAACAATTAGGTCACATCATCCTCTCTTTACTTTGACTTTTTATTATAATTACTCTTTCAAAATTTATAATTAATATTGACACATCAAAATTCATATATATTTTTGCAAATACTATTTTACATAACATATTTCTAAATAATATTATATAATTCATGTTTTCTTATATGTAGTATTTTTATAAACATTGTTTATATTCTTTATAATTTACATAACACCAAAATTCAAAAAATTATAAAATTCAGAAATAAATAACTGTAATATATATCTTATTTTAGCTTCGATCCGAAGATGGCCATCCATAGCCGAAATCGATCATAGAAAAGGTTTTTATAAATAATTATAAAACGCAGCGTGCTATAATATTTTTTTAACCTAATGTCACAGATATTATTTTGCGTAAGATTATTTTTATTAAATTTATTATGTTTTGTCTCCGGATCACCACCGAAGCGGCAGTGGTTCCGTAGTGGCCGCTCGTGTGAACCCGAGGGTCGCCAGCGTAGCAGCAGGGAAGGCTGTAGTGACCCACATCTGGTGTCGCCAACGGCAGCAGCAGTTAGGGCTGTAGTGATCTGATCCAGTTGGTTAAGAGGAATGTCTCCGGATCACCACCGAAGCGGCAGTGGTTCCGTAGTGGCCGCTCGTGTGAACCCGAGGGTCGCCAGCGTAGCAGCAGGGAAGGCTGTAGTGACCCACATCTGGTGTCGCCAACGGCAGCAGCAGTTAGGGCTGTAGTGATCTGATCCAGTTGGTTAAGAGGAATGTCTCCGGATCACCACCGAAGCGGCAGTGGTTCCGTAGTGGCCGCTCGTGTGAACCCGAGGGTCGCCAGCGTAGCAGCAGGGAAGGCTGTAGTGACCCACATCTGGTGTCGCCAACGGCAGCAGCAGTTAGGGCTGTAGTGATCTGATCCAGTTGGTTAAGAGGAATGTCTCCGGATCACCACCGAAGCGGCAGAGGTTCCGTAGTAACTAGCGGTACTGCCCGTAGTTGCCAACATGTGTGTACGGTGTGTGAATGCCTGAACCTTTTGTAAATGATTGCCTCCTCACTGAGTATTTCTCATGTGTTAATTCTTTTACAGAAATAATCACGGCGTGAAGGAGGATTCTGCGTGACCGGGTTCGGCCAGGCGACGGTCATCTAGATTTGTTATTGTGTTTTAATATTCTAATTTTCAGCGCTAACATTTAATCGTCATTTATAACACTAATAAACATTAAATATGCACTGTGAAATGGAGCTTTTCATCCAAATGATGGAACACATATTTGATTTTTCTTTAAAAAAATACTTATTATTTTCTCTTTCGACTGGTATAAGGGCTATTGTGCATAATTGAAATAGTTTTTTTTTGCCCACAAATGGTATAAAATATGTTCATAAGGTGCCATACATCGAAACTCTGTTCAGGAAATAATTTGGAATTGTGAACATAGTTCGTATCCATTCGCGTGTATTTAAGCATTTTCGTGTTTCGTGATATACGTTTTTTATTAATAATGTCAAAGAAAAACTATCAAAAAGGGTTAGTATAATGGTCTTGTCTATACATGTGCGTTTTTTGATGCAGAAAAATATAGTTTCCTAATAGGTATTAGCAGGGTTGAACTGGGAACATGTTTAGTACCGGGAAATCCGGATGGGGTCGGGCCAGGCCAGTCATTTGTAGGGTACCTTTATAACCAGGGTATGGCCATGGGCCAAGATCGCCGCCATTGTCGGTAATTGATTTTCCTATTTATTTGTAATAAATGTGATATTATATTATAAAATAATATTAAATAATCACACTGTGAATTTAAAAAGGTAATAAAAATGAATTTATTTAAGATATATACAATTATTATTAAGACATACATTTATAGGTTATGTAGAATATATGATATGTGTTGTTATTATCACATCTAATTTAATATCACTAGTTCTTAATTACATAATAATTATATATTCTAAACTTACCTTTTAAAAATTTAAATGATTGTGCTTAATATTGGTAATTTTTAGTTGTTTTCAGTGACAGTAATCGTGGTGGGTATCATAACAAACTACACAAGTAAATAAGATAAAATACATTACTTACACTTTAAATATATATTAAAATGATAATTAAATGTGTTTTTCATTAAAATAAAACAAATAGCCACGAAAATACATAATACTTTGCGCAAGAATAACACATATAACAGATGTCCCGGTAATAGCGGACGAAACGTGAGCCACGCCATGGCCATACCCTGGTTATAAAAGTACCCTAGTCATTTGAACCGATTTTTTAAAAACGGTTTCGCGAGTGGCGGAAGTACTATTCCATACGAGTTTTAGACTATACTTTCTCTAACACTATCTAAAAACATATTTTGCTCATCACTTTACTTTTTTGCAAAAATTATAAAATATTATTGGTATGTTATAAAACCAGTAATTTTTATTTAACTTACCATGTAAATGACTCAAAACGCGTAAAACAAGGCGTATAATTAGATTTTGTAATCAGTTCTTTTATAATTTGACAGTAAAGGCAGTTGAAGTGACAAAAGCAAAAAAACAAAGCGCCAAGCAAAGCCTGCTTGATTTTGAAAACAATTGCGTTGTCCCATATATTTTAAATGGGTGAATTGACAAACTAGTGGTCTGGTATTACAGAATATTATTCCGTAACAGTATAACAGAATGTCCTCATTCTGTAACAGTTTTTAGATACAGAATCTATGAATTCCATAGTAGTGTTAGAGAAATTAACATATGATGCACCATCTGCCACAGTCCCAATCTACATATTTATATAGATATTTACATATACGTATATAGTTACAAATTTCTTATTGACTGTAGTCAGAAGTCTTTAAATATCGCATGCTTTATGTTTATATTTATTTCTTAACAAGCCAATTTTTAAGAGTGGATGAAATAATTTGTTTCCTGCCATAAAATAGCGCCTATGTTAATCCAAATATTTTTTACTTCATTAAATTTGATTTGTGATTTTTTGTTGCTATAAATTGTGTGTCATCACGGTTATGTATCGTGCCTATTATACATATATACATTCACATATGGCAGGGCAGAAGTTACGCATCGCATGAAATCGCTAACAGTAGCGTGGATTCATGTGAAGGGCGCGTACATCAGCAGACGCCGCGTGCCTCTGACAAATTTTCCTGTCTGCCATGGCCAACTCGGCTACCAACGTTATTTTGACCACTGTTCGATTTACATTATAAGATATAAGTATATGATATTGTAACGTTTATTTATTTGGGCGAAGAGTAAAAATTAGATAATTATTATTTTAATATATTTAAAAAAAAATTATGCACGGGTTATATACCGACCGACATCAAACATAAAATGATTTTTGTGGTGCTTTCTCCATAATAACTAGAAAGGCCAGTGAGGTAACGCCAAAAATAACCTCTTATTAAAAATTTGGGGTATACTAACGACACCATGGACGGAGCGTGGTAAACAAAGTCAGATAATAATATTAAACAAAGACCATGCTGACAACATATTCATTTTTTTTATAGCAAATAACAATATTATTTGAAAATTATGTTTTATTTATATTATTATAATATTTTCGTAACAAGTTATGAAAAAATATCAAATATCATGCGAGTGTAAAATGATGCACGACGCGTAACGGAGTGCAAGTCAATACACACAAGCTAAGATATTTGAATTTCATACAAGTTACAAACATTATTTTTTAAAATAGCATAAATAAATAAATAATAATAAAATAGAATTTATTATTATTTAAATAATTGTCTATTGTGTTTATTTAATAAAATTATGTATCTATTTAATGAAATAACTATGTTTCAAAATTAATTAAAATATTTGAAATAAAATAAAAATAATTAATTTTTAACAACCTTGATTAGTTAGAAAATAATGACACTAACCTAGCAACCGTGTCAACTATTACAATATGAAATATATTGTAATCGTAACACTAATTTTACAAGTTCGACATTCATACTTATCACAATGATCGTCTAAAAATAAGTTACTAGAGCTAATTTTTGTATTTTATGACATATATTGAAATTCCATTATGGTCATGTCATATATCCATTACTCTGATTGTTATTCAAGTCGAAAAGTACATTGATATCTTGAAATTCTTGATTATGAAATATATTGTAATCGTAACACTAATTTTACAAGTTCGACATTCATACTTATTACAATGGTCGTCTAAAAATAAGTTACTAGAGCTAATTTTTGTATTTTATGACTTATATATTGAAATTCCATTATGGTCATGTTATATATCCATACCTCTGATTGTTATTCAAGTCGAAAAGTACATTGATATCTTGAAATTCTTGATCTTGAATCAAGTACAGTTGGACCTCTTTAATCCGAACTAATAATTGCACAGCTTGATCCGGATTATCGAACAAAATACAGAAAATATCCATTTTCTTAATTCTCTAAGAATTTTCACCTTTTCACAATAAAAAATGCTTTATTTTCAAATATAAAATTAAAAAACAACGGTACTAACTACAACTGAATAACAAAATAAAGTACATATAGGCATATTCCATAAATCTATATTAAAGTCAATAGTGCATGTAAGAAACTGTGAAAAATTCGGTGATTTTACTCTGTTTAATGTTCGCTTCTTCTGTCTTTTGGCTCGTTTTTTCATTTCCGATAGAATTAAAATGTGGTGTCCCGATTCATTATTTTCTTCAGCCTACTTCAAACACGTTTCAAAACTTCTGACTGCCTCTTTGTGTCCTGGTATCACTTCTACATCTTCTTCGGAGTTTGATTCATTCTGAATGTTCCAAAATATCCATATCATTTGTGGATTCCCATGATTTTTCATATCCGATAACCCATTTAAGAGCTTCTTGTCGTGTGACATCTTTAGAAATTTGGTTTATTAGCGCAGTAACCTCATTTATTTGTCATTTTATACCCTCCAACTCCAATCTGTCCCTTCACTGTAATAGTGGAAGATTATTGTCTTCAGTCCAACCATCATCAAGAAGTGGTGTAAGAAGTTTAGTCCAGGACTTTTGGATAAGTTCCGGCTTCACATCTTCTTATCCTCTTGATAACCCAATAACAACATCTTTCAAATTAACTTTCTACAGTCTGCAGAAATACCTGCACCTTCGGAAGCAACAATTTTTTTCAAAAGCCTCTTGCGTTAATTTAACTTGATCGCTTGAATCACATTTTGGTCCATCGGTTGCACTAAGGGAGTCACATTTGGCGGCAAAAACATTGCGATAATTTTTTCTTCAGGGTGTCCTGTGGCATTGTCTAAAATGAAAAGTGCTTTGGCTTATAAATTCAGCTGTTGCATTTTTTCGCACTGCTGGAACAAAATCTGCGTAAAACCTGTCCTTGAAAATTTCTCTCTTAACTCAGTAACAGACAAAGGTCTAGTGAACAATAAATAGTAAACAGAGCAGTTCTTAGAGAATATGAAATCAAGGGATTCTGTCATTTAGGTAGCAGAATACATGAATCTACGGGATTCCCTCATTTAGGTAACAGAGAACATGAAACCAAGTGATTCCGTCATTTGGGTAGCAGGAATCACTTTGCTGTTTGGATTAACGAGTTGTCGCTGTTCGGATTACTGGAGGTTCGGATTACAGCATGTTCAGATTAAAGAGAACATATTGTAATTTAACACCAAAAATTCTCAGTAATTAGCCAAGATTTATAATTTTATTATACATACATAGCTATATTTTTTTAGCAATTTGTAAAGCGCTGGTGATTTTAACAGAATGTCGCAAAATAATTTGTATTGTTTCCTGGTTTACCAAGCGTTACTTTACGGGCATTCATTACTGGCGTGGAAAGTGCAAAAAAGATCATCTGGTGGTTATGCGGTCTAGAGTGTTCGCCTGACATACAAGTTAGCTCTGGTGGGCCCGCGTTCGAATCCCACACGAGTCAGTTTTTAATAAAAATTGTCACCCGTCAAGTCCGAGTGGCAACAGAGGACACTCTAAGTTGTTCTGCACGTAACGAGGTTGCCAACAGAGGGCACTAAAAATGTCTCTGTAAATTGTAAAAAAATATAGTAGTATGAATATAAATACCTATTTGGATATTCGCTTGCAGTTTTTTTAAATACATCTCAACATTAACGCGCATACAAAATTCACGATTGGAAAATTCTGATCGAGTTTTGTGCGTTAATACGTTAGACGTTAAGTAAGCTGTTCGTCGTTTTATAAAACGCCCTAGACGTTTTATACAACGACTATCCAAATTGCAAAACATCGCTAAAGCAGAAACGATATATGATGAACGAAATAAGTATTGGAAATGTGAAAACCAGCAGTGGTGGAAATACGTTACCCTTCATCGACAGTATCTCATCCATTCGGGGATGAAACTCATGCGACAGGCAATTCGTTCCGCGTCTCATAGGCGCGAACAACACGTTATTGAATATTAATGAGAACGCGCGCCTCTCCGATTTACACTCGCAGATGTGTTGGACATGGCTGGAATTAGCTGTTTTACTTCTCCGACCCCGGCCACTTACAAATTTATTTCTCTGTCTCACCCCGGGTGGGGCACTTTATTCCAAAATAAAAACGTTATATGCTCTAAAAACACGCATATTTCCACACGGAGCACAGTAGGATGGATAAGTTATGGGATACCTGGTGTCATTTTGTATTACAGTTTTGTGGATAAGAATTTATGTTTTAATTAAATAAAAAAATATGTAATATATTTTTAGTATAACAATTATATTGAATTTTAATACACGTGGTCATTCATTTCCTGCAAGATATCTTAAATTCAGGCAATACTTTAATTATTTTTTTGTGCAACGAGTCGTGAAATAAGCATTTCGCAGCCGCAATACAGGCCGCGAACTTGGTAAACAATCACTTTGACACTTGAGAATTACATTATATTGTTTATCAAATGTCAATCCCACAGCCACTTTGAAAGCTAACTTTCTATTTACAATGAAACTGTTTAAAATTAATAAAATTTGTAATTACATATCTACGATTGCACAAAAAATATTGTGTACACCTTGTCCACGAAACCTTTAACCTTGACTCGGCCGCAAGCGGCCTCGACGACAATTTTTCTCTCGGTACGCCAAAAAGTGATTTCGCGGCCTTCTTTAAGTGTCCACAAAAAATATTGTGTACACCTTGTCCGCGCAATCCTTTAGCGCCCTCAAGACTGTCTTGCCCCGGCCGCAAGCGACCTCGGTGACAATTTTTCTCTCGGTACACTAAATAGTGATTTTGCGGCCTTGATATACAATAGTTATTTTTGTGCAACTGGACGCGAAATAAACATTTCGCAGCCGCAATACAGGCCGCGAAATTAAATTTCGCGACCGTTGTTATGGTAACGGCCGTGAAATGAATTTCGCGGCCGTTGTCATGGTAGCGGCCGCGAAATCAGGTAATCAATCACTTTGACACTTGAGAATTGCATGATTTTGTTTATCAAATGTTAATCCCATAGCCACCTTGAAAGCTAACTTTCTATTTACAATGAAAATGTTTAAAATTAATAAAATTTGTAATTACATATTTTTTACGGTTGCACAAAAAATATTGTGGACACCTTGTCCGCGATATCCTTTAGTGTCCTCGAGGTTGTCTTGCCTTGATATACAAATAACTATTGTATATCAAGGCCGCGAAATCACTCTTTAGCGTACCGAGGGAAAAATTGTCGACGAGGCCGCTTGCGGCCGAGGCAAGACAATCTCAAGGGCGCTAAAGGATCAGGTTATCCGATTTACACCAAAATCTAATGGGCTCTTTCCATAATAGAAAAAGGGCAAAATACAAGGTTTCAAAATATTTTGCACATGGGGTCTCGTGGCCGTGTGCCTGAGTGTCAGGTCGCGAATCTGGGGAACCGTGTTCGATCCCGACCGACGCCAAATATTTTCCAATTTTAAATGGCACAAAATTGACCCCTGTGGTGCACTCTCCACGCCAGCAATGAGTGCCCGTGAGGTGACGCCTGGTAAGCGCCCGCACGGTACAAATATTTCATCATTACCGATATCTGCGTATAAAGCAGATTGGCACACCCAGGAATGGGTATTAAGCCGTGATGATATATTTTTTTTTATATTTTTTTAAAATATTTTGAATGATAGTATTTGAGTTAGAGTGGAGGATCCACACATACATACATACATACATACAAACATACACACACGCATCATCGTAAAAAAATGTTAACATTGGATTCTAGGGACCTTAAAACGTGCTCATTTACCAAAATATCGATATGCCATTTTAAGCACGATTCCTATACCTCCCTTACCAAGGATCGCGTGAGATAAGAAATGAGAACTGGAACTACAATCTAATTATTTGTTAATATTCAATAAACATGTAAATGCATATATCTCTAGCAGAATTAGCTAATACTCAGCCTTATTCGACATATATTAAGTTCTTCATTTTGACGTTTAGTCAATTGGACATAACTTTTTTGCAAATAATATAATAAAAGCATTTTTTTGTGATAATTTCAAAGTTAAAATAAACATGTCTTGTAAAAATTAATACGTTATGGGACTTGTATGATCAATCATTTAAAATAATTAATTGTAAATATTGGTTTTGGTTTTTACAATACTGTAAATCTGAGTTTTAAATTAAATACAAGAGCTATAAAACCCCCGTGGTGATTACCGAAATCTGCAACAAAAGCATATTGGCACACCTCTAGCAATGAAAAATAAACAGTGCTGATATATTTATTTATTTAAAAAAATACCCTATTAATGAAATTATTGTTTACCAATATTATGTCATAAATTTACACAAAAGCAACATCACATCATCCCACAATGTATTTTCACCATCCAGGTGCAGCATTAGATGCAATCAGGATTCGCAGAGACCACAGGGCGACACGGGACAAATCTGCCGTCAGTGCCTCGCCCTGCAGGAGATGTATGAGGTGTCCGGCAGAGAAATGCCACGTCGACACCTGTTGTCTGCTTCCGAGGACATGGATACGAACACAAGTAGATAAGATAGGGAGGACGACACACTACCATCCAGATACGGGAGGTAAGTAAACAAAAATAACTTGTTTCTCTCCCAAAGGGTATTCCGATATTTAATTTTATAAAATTATTGTCTTGTTATAACCGGGTAGCGCTTTAAATGTTGCATAGGCATTTAACAGTTTTTTTCTTGCGCGTTGTTCCTAGATTCTTCAAATAAATGCTGTATATCATAAAATTCTACATACAGGCTGTCTGACAACTCGCACCCCAGACGAAACTGACACTTGCCGACGACAATAGGTTGCTAACAAATAGAAGAAAATAATTTTCGGCTGCTTGCATAACGGAGTTACAAGACTTTTTAATCCACCAATCCCGGAAGGATATCTTGAGGTGTGATGATATTATTACAAAATAAAACTGGTTGTTAAGTTTTAAAAATACTACTAGTGAGTTACAAAATTTGTTTGACTTACTGTAATTTTGACACTTTAGAGTTGACTTTTCACTGTCAACAAATTTAGGTTAGCGAAGGTGTCATCCGAGATCATCATTTATATCGTACAGTGCAAGGTGTTGTAGCAGCTGTGCAAAATGTGTTAAACGAAAATATTCTTGTCATTTGAATTCTTTGAGATTAAAACAACAAATTTCTAAGTAATCAGCGGCTGGTAAGACTTTGCCGTTTTTTATTCACCTTGTCAAATTTAATTTGATACTGACATTTTTCGAAAACTACAGTCGCCCACACATTTTAAAGAAGATTTGATTTGTATAAAACCCTAGTAACGTAAAATTACGGCAAACACACGTTAAAGGTGTAGGTCTCTGATTGGTCAATTTTAAGACGTCTTTTCTCGAATATCTTTTAAGCTAGATTTTTTTTCTTCGAAATTACACATCCGAGTGCAGTCTCGTGTTCCCTCATTCGCTCTGGGGCGCGAGTTGTGAGACAGCCTGTATAAATCAGTCAACAATAGTACAGTACTAAGCAAGGTGGAAAGTGTTTCATAACTGTTGAAGGCGAATATGAGTATATGTAGCTATAGCCCGAAATATGATAAAACTTTTTACCGACACTATTATAATCTTTTATTCACAATCAGAAATTAAAAATGAATATTTGATATTTAAATAAAAACCTAACATAAATAAACGAATGTTCTAAGCTTGTTCATATGTTACATTACCTGCCACTTTGATTTCTAACCTTAAATTTTGATTTCACATTTATCTACACTTATTTATATTATTTACAAATTCATCCGTTTCTTCACACATAAAAGGTAAAAATATTTGAATTACATAATTTAAGCAGCTAAGCTACCAATGATGGAGATATAAATAAAAGTACCTACCAGTTTTAATAAAATAACACATGAACTGTTAGTTTGATTTCTAACCTTAAATATTGATTTAATTCCATTGATTATTTGTATTATTTACAATTATTTTATTCGATTTTTTATCATATAAATTGTAAAGAAGTTTTGTTTATATTATGTACATACCAAACACTGATACGCATTGATCTCTCAAAGAGGGGGCCACCTATTTTCCAACCTCTTGGAAAATGAAATTAAAAATAACTAACTTCTCAACTTTTTAAACGACAGAAATTTTCATATTACTAACCGAATGTGAATAAAATTAATTTGATGTTTTGTAAATGCAAAAATTAAATACGATTATTTCTAGCCATTGAGTAAAAACAAAATGACAGTGATGAACTCTCACATATTGTGTCTTTTTTTTCTCAAAAAAAATAAATAAGTATTTGAAATGTTTAAAAATATATAATTATTATGTTTATGAATTTTACATTATAAAATTTTTATTAAAAAATAAATGTAGGTAATGTCTATTAATAAGAGAACCATACCCGTTCCCCTTCATTTAAAAAAGTTGTCTTTTAATAAATGTACGAGTATGTTAACAACTTATTCCACTTATATTCTGATAAATTCTCAAATTGAATAAATACTAAGATTTAAATATTACCTAGTATAACTTTAACTTTCCAATTTTGAATATGTTTTTGCATTCCGGATGAAATACTTCGTGTATTCGTATCGTTAGAAAAACAAATACGTACTTCAAAGATGTTTCATAAGATTGTAGAATATATAAGCCTTTAACATAACGACAGAAATATTTCAAAATTAGAGTCTAGAGAATATATGAAACTCCTGTTGTTATTAGTTTACTCAAATACTCGTACATAAGGCAAATTTAATTTCGTACAATATTCAGTGTTTTCCAAAATTAAAAAATCTAACTTAAAAATAATCTAATAATAATTTAACAATAACTCACAAATATCTCTTAGCATGAAAATGCGTAACTGGTGCGGTATAAATAATTTTAGTTATAAAAATAAAATATGAATCAGTTTTAAAACTTTATTGTAGAATTTGTACAATTTATCTTAGTAGTAATACATTAATTACACGCTTCTATAGCATCACTCTTCAATTTAACCTTCAGTATAATTCTCCTTAAATTATCTAAGTCGCTCGTGGACGTAATCATTGTCAATAGGTCTTAGAGATTTGGAGGTCCCGGGTTCGAACCCCGGTGTCAGCTGATTTTTCTCTCGCTTTTGTACAATTTAATCACATTATTTTCTTGCAAAATTTGCAGGCAAACTTATTATAAAGATTACCAAATACCGAATCATTTTGCTTCCTGTTTATACCGCATGTGGCTATTAAAAAACGAATCCTGTTTGAAACTCGATAACTCCCGAGTAGGTACATTAAGATTTCGAAGTAAAATTTTTATCTGTGCCAGAAAAATGATTGAAAATTATTCCTAGCAAATTTTAAACATTTATGTAGAAACCCAAGCGAATAGAGATTTTCTAAATTTTCCATTCAAATCTACTATTATACGTTGATAATTCTATAATCAGCTTAAAACGCAGTAGGCTATTATTAAAACAAATAGTTGTAACATTATCATAAATTTGCTCTAAGTTTCGTCCAATTATCTCAAGATTTCTTCTAATAATGGCATCTGAAATCTGTCGTAGAGATCATTGCAACTTGTTATTAAGAAAAAATTGGCGTGGCAAAATAATTGCGGAACTATTTCCTGAGAAGAGATGGCCATTTTCTAGCTTAAATTGTGCTATTAGGCGATCGAAACCAGAGACATTTTTGTACCAATTCTGAAATTTCGTCATTTGCAACAGGTTTTGAGCTTCCATTCCCAATTTCCTGCAGCACGCATATTAAGAAAGTCGAATATATTTCACTCGTACGTACGGTGTCTATTTTCAAGTTATTGTGGTATTAATAATGATCAAATATATGTTTTAGAAATAATAGAATAATCATCAAATTGCAAGCCTTTAAATTCTGAACCTTATGTGTTCTGTTAGTGGAGTCTATTTTGAAGGTATAGTTTTTGCTTGGGACAGTGCTTCATATTTCGCGCTATATTCTGACGTCACACTATTCCACCCATTGGTCTGTCATTTTCTTGTAAGGTTAGTTCTGACTACAGCTACTACATAATACATAGCTGACTCGTTCGCCATATTGGTGCCAATATCAATGCAGTAAATTATGAAATAAAAGTGCATTTCTTATAAGTTCATGTCCTAACCATTTTACATAATTAAATATAACTTCCATATTTGCCATTTTATACTTATTTAAAATAATAAAACAAGAAAAAAATACGGTTCGTTAAGATTTTTGAGGTTAGAGAAAAATATATGAATTGTATAAGTACCTGTAAAAATTATAACCATTTCTCAAATGATTTGTACAATTTGGAGCAGAACAACCCATTATTATCGATAATTTCTATGACTAATAATACTGTAACATTGATATTGAATGATTTAAGTGGCTCCACAATGGTGGACGAGTCAGCTGTAATTTATCTAGTAGCTATAGTTCTGACGATAGCATAATTGCCGAAATGTACATAAACTTATATTAAATTTTCTTGAAACATAACCAAGTGTCTTTATCTTCAACCATCGTTAATTTAATTTGTATTATACAGGGAATTTATTTTAACGTGCAACATATGGTCAATCACTTCCATGGTTACTACACAAGACTGTCAAAAAATGACAGCATTGTAATATTTGTCCATTTTAAAATGCAACATGCACACATTCGTAGTTACGTATTTACAATTGTAATTTCCTATAAATTAGTCTACATACTATTAACAAAAATTAAAACTTTAATGTAGCACATCTTAACAAACTTTGGCTTACAAAAATTCATAATTTTAATGTAATAAGTGTTGAAAAATACCTCCATTCACAGAGGCAATATCCTAGTCGCTCGTAGAAAGAATTGACACCATTTGTGGTGTTCTGGAGATATCTCCTGTGCTGCAATACTATATATAATGTTGTATTTTAAAATGGACAAATATTACATTGCTGTCATTTTTTGACAGTAGTGTGATAAACCATATGTTGCATTTTAAAATAAATTCTCTGTATAGAACAGACCAGCATGTATATTACTCAATTTTAGTCTAAATTAATGTAACACCTCAATAATGCATCATTCATGATATATGTCACTGAAATTACCATTTTCTGAATTATGTACAAGGGGTACATATTTGAACAAATTGCTGAATTTAATAATGAAATGCATGATGTTACTTTATTTAGTGTTATAATTCACGGCCGTCAACGTGAGGCATTGCGGTTGTCTTGGCCGGGAGAGTTATTAATTTAGCGAGGGCGGTACAGCGGGCCCGTGAAGATAAGCAGACGTGCAGGAGATCTTCTGCAGAATGCGCCACCCGAGATAATTCCGAAATGCATCTGTAATAATTCTTCGCGGTAAATATTTAATCTGACATAGCTGTTCTTGGTTATTGTCGCATGGCTAGTTAGAAATGCAAATTGGAATTGCGTACGCGATGGAATCAAGACTTCAAAACTTAACAACAAATCCGCACTCAATTATTAATGTTTTAATCAAACTTTATACACAAAATATACTTATGCTTGTTATTACTATTAGCATACGTATGATTGTACTTTACTCCAGGGGTTTTATGAACAAGTTAAATTTCTTATAACCTCAACCTAGCCTTCTACTAATCTGGCTAAGTATGCAAGATATCATATATAGAAATGATCATCATTACTAGTACGGTGATGGTGCCTCTAATACAGCCAAGAAAAGAAATATAGATGTACTGATTTATTCGAACCATTTATGGACCTATACTAGATATGATAACTATCAATATTGGTTACTATCAATAGTACGATAAACTAAATATCGATAGTATAAAATCATGAAGACTATCATAAATAGTTGAAATATATGAAAACTATATCGATTGTACAAAATTTAAAAACTGTGGATAGTACAAATTTATGAAAACTTTCGTAAACTATAGATAGTATTATCGACATAAGAAAAATAAAATGAAAGTGTGGACACAAAGAGAATAAAACATACTTAAATATGTAGAATTAGAAACAAATAAGTCAATAAATAATTATGTATTGATAGTTCATCATCTGTTATCTATAACATGTAATTTAATTCATAGTTTATACGTAGACGATTAAATATTTACATCTAAAAAATTGTCATAGTACGAGTATGTTAACAATGAATATATCTAAATTTAAAAGAAACTAATTAAATTTACATAGGATGAAATGTTTTTGGGACAGATTCATTAATAAAAACTAAATACGTAGTTCTCATCATCAGTAGTACAACAAGGGAATGTTATAAATATATATAAATAAACTGTTTTTACTTCCTTGTATATAGTAAAGGAAGTATTGTAATCACGAAAAATTTTGGATTTTAGATTTCAACGGAAATACACATTTTGACCATCCCTGAATCCATTTTGACTAATTCCGTCGTGACGTCTGGACGTACGTACGAATCTTGCATAACTCAAAAACAGTAAGCCGTGAAAATTTGAAATTTTGTATTTAGGACTGCTTGTTACTTACTTGAAGCCTATAATACATTTAATGAAAAACTATTTTAAAATATAATCCAAAACTTTTCAAATTTGATACACAAGACTTATAATATGTCAATGGGAATAACATAGTAAATTTTGGTTAATAGGCTAACCGGAAATGATATATTACCTAAAGTTGTTAACAGTTTTTCTTGAATAAAATAGTTTTATTTTTATTTTAGAAATAAATTATTCAAATAAGAATTTTAAAGAATAAAATTTTGCACCTAGCACCTCAAGTATTATTAAATTAGCTTTTTGTATAAGGGAGATATGTAAATTTAAAAATTATATATTTTTTGATTTTTGTAATAAAGCTTGCTAAAAAATAACAAAAGATAATAGTTATTTACGATATAAGTGGAATATAGACATTATTAACGCACGTATTGTGAATTGCCCTACGAGCCTGTAGGACGAGTTAGGGTAATCACATAGAGCGTTAATGATGTAGTATCCCACTAATATCGTACAAATTTTTATCTATCACCGTATACCATATCGCACTCATTTTTATGATGTAATTTGTAATAGCTTTGTTAGCCCAATGAGTGCGGTAAATAAGGACATTACATAACTAAAATGAGTGCGATACGTTATAACTTATCCCACGGTGATATATTAAAAAAATTATGTTAATGTCAAATTACATCAAATACGTGCAATTTTATAATTGAGTCTGTACTTCATGTTGGTCTTGCGTATGAGGAAGTCGTGTGGTGTCCACATCAGATATTTTAGTTATTATTATAACATTCAGAACCATGAACGATTTAATTAAGGAAATCGAAATAGTATATTAAAGAACGAATATCATAATTGGAACAAAAGAACAAAATAATCGACAATTATGAAATTCGTTTTTCATTCTATTTTTTCTATTTTGCGAATTTTATGCCAATTTTATATAAAAAATCGTAGTTTAAAAATTTAGGGAATTTGGTGTTAGATGGTGATATACCAATTCAAACTTTATTTTGTAACACCAATTATCTACGATATTTTCTATTTCTTTCTAACTTTATTACTATATTTGTTCTCTTGTTCTTATTCTTACTTTTCAATTCAAAATTATATAAAAATAAAATTCTTAACAATCACTTGAGTTCGTTTATTAACTGAGATTTGAAATTTGATATTTTTCGACATTCCGAGCCACCAATCTTAAAAAAATGTACTAAGCTATTACAAAACTCGAATGAGCTATTAACGAACTCTTTTGGGTGCTGTAATAGCTTTGTTACAAACGCAAAATAGAAAAAAATTGTTAAGTGAAATAAATATAGACTAATAGCACACGTTTCTCGAACAGACATTGTCTTTATTTTTACAAAAATTATACTACACGACGTTTCGATTGATAATATCTCCAATCGTTATCAAGTGTAAACTGAACAATAATCTTAAAGCCACGACATTTTATACTAGGAGGGATGTAATGCGCTGTGAAATAAATATAATTTTATAAACCCAAAGTTCTGAATATATTAGTAATGATACAATAATTTTTTGTATGATAGTTGTATACTAAACTAGCAAACTAACAAAAATATGATCATATTCGTCTCTTTTACAGACAGATATCTATTCCTCTTTAGAAATTATTACAAACACGGATGATAGTATTTGTCTAAGTGTTTAAGTGGCTTAACAACTTTATGATGAATGCAACAAATATGTTCACACTTGGCTAAGTAGCAAACGATGTTTTGTTTTGGAAATAAATTTGTAAGTGTGGCTAAAGTGGAGTGACAGAAGTTGCGAACACACAACACAGCCACACGAGTTCGCAGAAGGAGAAGGAAATCGTCTCGTATTACACGCACTTAACCTGAAACAAACTACCCACTTCAGCAGCCTTGATCTAAATCTCGGAAGTACTTCCGACTACTTGTGAGAATGGGCCAGGCAAACCTATTTCAGGACCGCATTGTCTAATTTTACAGAGAGCTTCCCAAAGGAGAATGTTTTAACGAAATAAGATAACATTTTGTACAGGGCCATTTAATTCTGAATATGTGTACATGGTTCTTTTTCATAATTTTAAAATAATTCTGATATAAAAGTAAAGAGAAAAAATCTGATGTGGACACCACACGACTTCCTTGTACGCAAGACCATTCGCAAGACCAACATGAAGTATAGACCCAATTATAAAATTGAACGTATTTGACGTAATTTGACATTAACATTAATCTTTTGTTATTTTTTGTCCTAATACATACCTCGCTTATACAAAAAGCTAATTTAATAATACTTGATGTGCTAGATGCAAAATTTAATTCTCTAAAACTCTTATTTGAATCATTTATTTCTAAAATCAAAATAAAACAATTTTATTCAAGAAAAACTGTTAACAACTTTAGGTAATATATCACTTTCGGTTAGCCTATTTTAACCAAAATCTACTATGTTATTCCCATTGACATACAAATCATATACCAAATTTGAATAGTTTTGGATTATACTTTATAATAGTTTTTCATTAAAATCTATTAGGCGTCTGGAAATTATGTAATGACCAAAAAGAGAGGTGCAGAAGTTATAGCAGTCCTAAATACAAAATTTTAACTTTCTACGACATTTTTTTGAGTTATGCGAGATACGTACGTACGTACAGACATCACGACGAAATTAGTCAAAATGGATTCAGGGATGGTCAAAATGGATATTTCCGCTGAAATCTGAAAACCGAAATTTTTCGTGATTACAATACTTCCTTTACTAAGTAAAAACAGTTTATACTTTAGATGTTAAAGTGTAATTATTAATTGATTGATAACATTTTGTACAGGGCCATTTAATTCTGAGTATGTTTACATGGTTCTTTTTAATAATTTTAAAATAATTCTGAAATAAAAGAAAAGAAAAAAATCTGATGTGGACACCAAACGACTTCCTTGTACGCAAGACCAATATGAAATATAGACTCAATTATAAAATTGCATGCATTTGACGTAATTTGACATTAACATTAATTTTTTTATTTTTTGTACTTTTTTGTCCTAATCCATAATTTTTAAATTTACATATATCGCTTATACAAAGGGCTAATTTAATAATATTGGTTGTGCTAGACACAAAATTTAATTTTCTAAAACTATTATTTGAAGCATTTATTTCTAAAATCAAAATATAACCATTTTATTCAAGAAAAACTGTCAATAACTTTAGGTAATATGTCACTTCCGGTTAGCCTATTTTAACTAAAATCTGCTATGTTATTCCCATTAACATAAAAGTCGTATATGCCAAATTTGAAAAGTTTTGCATTATATTTTAAAATAGTTTTTTATTCAAATCTGTTATAGACTTCAAGTAAAGTACCGCTTCTGGAAATTGTGTAATGACCAAAAAGGGAGGTGCACAACTAGATATCGTAGTAGTCCTAAATACAAAATTTCAACGTTCTACGGCTTAACGTTTTTGAGTTATGCGAGATACGTACGTACGTACATACCTGCGTACGTACAGACGTCACGACGAAATTAGTCAAAATGGATTCAAGGATAGTCAAAATGGATATTTCCGATGAAATCTGAAAACCGAAATTTTTCGTGATTATAATACTTCCTTTACTACATACAAGGAAGTAATATGGTAGCTGAACAAGATTTGATAATTTAAGAACTGTAGCAATGGCTATCTGATGACAATTGGGCCTACTCTGTAACTCAGTGGTTAATTTTTAGCAACTGTTTAAAAATTTGACTAATTGAGTATGATGACATAATATAACAAAAAATTGGATAATTTTTTTAACCAGTTGCTAAAAAGTAAGCACTGAGTTACAGAATAGGCCCGAATATTTACTTATTAAATTTGGCTAGCATTAATAAAACCACCAAACGAAGCAAAACGTTTGGACGAGTGACTGATGTAGCGAAAAAGCTCATACTGGAAAGTTATGAAACTAGTGAACATTTGAAATGTTCTATCACCGTTTCAGAATCAGTTTGGAAACAACTTATACGCGAATTCAAAGGTCATCTACGAATTGTATGAACTAAGATTTTGTTCTGTCAAATTCAGTAGTATCGTCTATTGAGTTTTTATGATGGTACATAAGTTACTACTGTTATTTTATTATTATAAAAATGTATGTTACAGTAAAATCATTCAAAATTTCTTAACTAAGTCAACTGGTAAGTTTGTTAACAAACGTAAAATCAAATATGTGAAAAATAAGGTACTGGACTCTGAACGAAAATAACATTATCCGTACGGCTATGAATCAAGGTAATATACCTGAATTAATAATAGTATATTATATTATTAGGCGTAGAAAGCGGTCTTTTTGTGTTGAACCCAGCTATTGCGGCCGAGGCGCTAGCCGAGGCTAGGCAAGCTGGGTAAAACACAAAAAGGGCGTTCTACTCCGAATGACATATACTATTTTTTCTTCAAGTATTTTAAATAATTTTTTGACATTTTTTTGGAATTTTTTATTTATAAAATTTCCAATTTAAGCCAATGCTGGCTGTGTACACTACAAAACACAAACGATGGAACTGTCAAATAACAATTTTCAATATGATCTGTGTTGCTGTGGTGAATGCCGCCGCCAGCGGTGAAGTAAGAAACTAACATTTTTTTACTAGTACAGCAATATCAACATTTTTGTACTAGTAAGACAATGAATATCTTCTATAGCGTGTGTACAGTAGCATAATATGCATATTATAATACGCTTGAAGAAAAATAAACTTACGTTACAGCGAAAGTATTGTCAAAAACGAGCATCGTATTCAAATGGAATGTCCTAACTTAATCGAAACAATATAAATTTTAGAAAGACAACCGTGTTATATCCATCCTTATCGCGCACGCTTCTTGTGAGAGAAATAAAAATATGACAATTTGTTATTTCGTTCATGATGCAAATTAGCTTGATCAGACATATTTAAAAAAATTACAGTATAGTTTAGTTCAAGATCATTTCTTTGACTTCTATAATCCCTGTAATTTCGAGTACAAAGAGAATACCGCATATGGTGAACTTCTAGTAATAGGAAATAGGTTTTACTTACAAGCTCTTCCACTTCATAATCGCTTACACGACGATTATATAGAAAACTGACCTAGAAAATTTACAATTCGTACCGATTTTTTAGGTATACTTACAGGAGCCGTACTTGTTAATATTGCAATATTAATAATACAATACATAATTCTGTTTTACATTTCACTCTCTCCAACATTGGACAGTTACAATGGAAGAATTGTATTGAACATACAATAAAAGAAGAAGCTAGATATTTAACCAGCAGCCCAGATATTAATCCACGTAAGTGAATCTGGCAATCATTCTTAGGACGATATTATATCAGAATGGTTTTATATTTATTTTTATTTATTAATTTCGACAAGTGGTTAATAGGCCTCTTGGCAAAACTTTTAACTTTAAAAACAATTCTATTATAATATGGAAAATTGCCAGCAAATAGTGGAATACGATTCTCGGGTAACAGCACCCAATGAAACAATTTGGTAGTGGTCGTTCTTGCAAGGCACTTTTACTAAGAAAATTTCCACAATGAGTACTCAGGTCAATTCTCTATACAATCTGTTTCAAAAATACTGTAAAAAAATAAGGGCATATAGTACTGACCAAAATAAGTAAAAAAAGCTAATTATCATGGGTCCGATAGTTTCCGAGATATAAGGCAGTGAAAAATTAGGTTTATCTCTGCTGTATCGAAAACTATAAGAGTTACGTTTTTCATTAAACGAGATTTTTTGTTTACCTTTCAGAGGTATTCTTAGATGTGCTTTTGTTTTTTATTTAAATCAAATAATTGTACTAAGTTAAATGTTGCGGCGACCTTGACCAATATTTAATTTTCAAATAACTTCGTAACTATTACAAATTGAGAAAAATATTTCATATAAAATTTTATTGTTTCTACTTCCTTGTACAAAGTAAAGGAAGTATTGTACTCGCGAAAAATTTCGGTTTTTAGATTTCAACGGAAATATCCATTTTGGCCATCCCTGAATCCATTCTGACTAATTTCGTCGTGACGTCTGTACGTACATACGTATCTCGCATAACTCAAAAACGGTAAGCCGTACAAAGTTGAAATTTTGTATTTAGGACTTCTATAACATCTAGTTGTGCACCTCCCTTTTTGGTCATTACATAATTTCCAGAAATGGTACTTTATTTGAAGCCTATAATAGATTTTAATGAAAAACTATATTAAAATATACCTAATCTAAAACTTTTCAAATTTAGTATATACGACTTTTATATCAATTGGAATAACATAGCAGATTTTGGTTAAAACAGGCTAACCGGAAGTGATATATTACCTGAAGTTGTTAACAGTTTTTCTTAAATAAAATAATTTCATTTTGATTTTAGAAATAAATGCTTCAAATATGAGTTTTAGAGAATTAAATTCTGCGTCTAGCACATCAAGTATTATTAAATTAGCCCTTTGTATAAGCTAGATATGTAAATTTAAAACACATACTTTTTGGTTTTTGTAATGAAGCTTGCTTTGGATTAGGACAAAAATAACAAAAAAATAAAAAATAGATGTTAATGTCAAATTACGTCAAATAAATAATTTTATAATTGAGTCTCTACTTCATATTAGTCTTGCGTACAAGGAAGTCGTGTGGTGTCCACATCAGATTTTTTTTGTAGTCTATTTACTGACATAGACAACACTTTGTTCGATCACTATCTTTGCCAGTATTTCTTCGATTTTTCGTTTTTCTCGGAAATAATTGAAGATCAGACCTATGTTTATTAAGCTGTTTTTATTCATTTTGGTCAGTACTATATGCCCTTAAATTTTTTTTACACTTTTTTGGAACAACCTGTATAGTCGCTGTGTAAGCGATTGTGAACTAAAAGAGCTTGTAAGTAAAACCTATTTTCTATTGATATAAGTTCACCATATGCGGTTTTCGCTATTGTATTCGAAATTGCAGAGATTATAAAAGTCAAAGAAATGATCTTGAACTAAACTATACCTATCCGTTTTTACCATAAAGCCACAATTCAATGTAAAATTAAATAATTTTCTAACTAAATATATTTCGAAAAAAAAAAATACAGAAGAAGGTACAATGCCGAAACCTCTTTGTTACAAAATTTGCGCTACATCCCTGAACATAAAAATAGGACAAAATTCTGGGAATAGGAGATGTCCAAATGCAATGATATATTTCTTTAGCTTCACCTGCAAGAAACAAACAAGACTGTCTAATGCATTTTCATGTTTTCGGTTAGGGATTGGTTGACCGATGGCTTGAGGACTTCGAGACATCTGGTCTTGTAGGGTGATGAATATGGAGTGGTGGTTTGGCGAAGACAGGGCTGTTGCCGTAGGTCGTGCACTATGAAATGCCTTTCTTTGTTTTACATAAATTTACACAAATAAGAAATTTTAATGGCCATTATCATAACATTAAAACCGTTAGGTTTAATTTATAGCGTGTCTCGCAATAAATAAATTTTAATAGGTGCTTTCGACACATCTTAAATCAAAGAATATATTATGCAGATATGCGTTCAAAATCAGTTCATACTGTAAAAACATAAATATGTAAGGTGCAAGTAACTGTATTTTGCCTGTGATAGCAATAGTATAAATATAAAACGATATTTAATTGCATGGGTGCCCGCAGACTTTTTTACAAGGTGGATCGAAATTTTTGTTGTAAGAAAAAATGCGCAGCAGGCGAATTTTTAATAATTTTCAAGGTCAAACGTGTTTTAATGCAAAGTAAGATAATATAGAGTTCTTTACAATGAAGCAAATTTAACAAATTCTTAAAAAATTAAAATCAATATTTTATGACGAAAATGCGTATGTACGCTCTAAAAGCGTAGAATTACCCCTTCTACTAGACTTTATGATGCGAGATGCGAGCATAGGCAATAACTACAGAAACAGACAATCTGAAAATACAATGTTATGCATTAAATTAAAATATGTTACTGAGTAACAATATAATTTATTCTATTGAACTGCTCAAAATAAAATGTATAATAATTAAATGTTAATTAAATCGCGCTCCTCACAAAATACGGCAAACCTAATCATACGTAGGTACTTTTAATATAAATAAATATGCAATGTCTATTCATTATTTACTTTTCTATTTCTTTATTTCTATATAACAGTAAAATCGATAATTGTGAAAGTTTTGAGAAGAACGTGATCATAAAATGATTATAATAAACTACGGCATATTAAAGAAAATACAACACCGAAGATAATGTAATATAATAACAGTACATAACATAATTTACTCATCCTGACACTTAAGCTATTTCGTACTTAGTAATAGATAGTATGTAATAATTTTTTTATTAAAATATAAGAAAATATTACCAATAATTATTAAAAAATACAATGATACATTGAAATGAAAAAATAAAATTGTAATTTTATTTTTAAAAATGAATACAGTCCATAAATGAAAGGGGGGTCAGTCGACCCTTTCGACTCCCCCCCCCCACACATATCATTGGAATTATTATTATTATTATTATTATTTACAGATGTGAGTTGAGGATTAAAAATCCTATAAACTCATGTGTAGAGTGTATACAACAATAAATAACAATAAAGTAAAATACACATAACAAAGCATTATACATAGAAGTTGAAAAAACGCAGCTGTTGTTTGTATTAGTTTGCTAGACGTCACAGACCGCACTAGTGAGAACAGGCCATTCGCGCACAAAAACAACAAAACATCACTTATCACTGAGCTGTCAAAGTGAGAACATGCACTTGTCAATTATGTTTTTAAAACTGTTTGTTGATTCGGCATTTACTGCAGTCTCTGGAAGAGTGTTCCATGCGTGGAAGACGCGGTTAGTTAAGAAATGTTGCCTGCAGGTGGTGTGAAATGTGGATCTGTGGAGTTTGAAGTTGTGGCCACGGAGTCGTGCGTCGGTGTTGAGATCATACATGTCGTGCATGGCAATGCTGAATGTATGGTGCAGAGCGCGGTGTGTGAATATCAGGTCCCCTCGGATGTGTCGATTCGTGATTGAGATTATGCCTAGGCGACTTAGCCTAGTCTCATAAGGTAGATTTCGCAGTTCAAGCGGTATTTTAGTGGCGCGTCGTAGAACTTGGTCTAGTAAGTTTCTGTCTTTAAGCAGTCTGGGTGACCACACAGTGGCGGCATATTCCAGGTGTGGGCGTATATATGCATTGAAAAGTTTTAGGAAGGAATTTGAATCTAAATGACAGAAAGCCGATTTGATGAGGTACAATGCAAAGTTACCTTTCTTTACTGCGTATGCTGTTTGTCTGGACCAGGAGAGGTCGCGCGTGATGATGACGCCCAGGTCGGTATGGTCGAGAGTGTGTTGTAGAGTGTTGTTGTTTATTTTATAAGTTTTGACAGGATTTTTCTTACCGATGTGGAGGACTGTGCACTTGGAGATGTTGAGGTCAAGAAGCCATCTCTCACACCATTCATGGATACTGTGTGTAGATGACTAATTTTTTATTTGGCAAAGTTAAGCATTGCTGGTCTTAACATTTCAATTGTTGTGAAATAATAAAAGATATAGAAATAAATTTCCAATGCTTTAAGTCAATTATATTCAAATTTCTTTCAGTAGGCATAACGTGAAATAGAAATGTCACATAACATGAATAATTTTATTAGTTAAATGCTAACAGATTAGTTTTCATTTAAATATTAGTCCCATAATTAGAATTATCTTTCACATACACAGGTATAATTCATTTCAAGATATATACTCTTTGCATTACTTGTGCAGTAACGGTCTGACCCTTCACAGCTGTATATTTTGTCAGGGATTTGACCAGGTTGGGATTAGGAAAATTTTAAAAGGATAATTATTTTCAAAGAAATATATTTTCGAAATATGATTATAATTTACCATTGATTAATATTAACTGTTTAACGCTCTTTTCAAAGAAAATTCACCCGATTGAACTCATTTGGGGTCAAATTAAATGGGAAATTAGGAAGAAGAATAGTTCCCCTGTTGATTGCACTTCCGTTATAAACCTAATTAAAAATTAAATTAATGCAATTTCACCTCAAAATTGGGCTAACAGTGTAAAACATATAATTGATATAGAAAATAAATATTTAAGTTCACACAATATTGTAAATAATTTTGATATTAATGTAAATGATAGTGATAGTGAGAACAGCAACAGTGACGAAGACATAATTGTAAACTAAAATTTTGTATATACATATGTATGTACAAGTACTTATTGACGAAATGTAATTGTACATTAAAATTTTATATACTCGTATATGTACGTATAAAAAAAACTTATTGACAAAACATAATTGTAGATTAAATTTTGTATATATGTATGTATGTACTTATTGACGAAACATAATTGTAGATTTAAATGTATATATTTATTGACGAAACAATAATTATACTTTATAATTTTGTATATATGTGTATATAATAAATTGACGGAACAATAAAAATGTCGCAAAATTGACTTAATGAAAATTAATATTTGATTACTTCAAAAAATAAATAAGTACGTCCTAGTACTCTTTGCCTCTCTAATGTATTTAAACTGCCTCCCGCTGGGAAGGGCGCAGGTACAAATGTGCATATATCTTGAGACAGCCTATACATTAAAATTTCTAGTATTCTTCTCATAAGAATACCATTGCTCAATAATAACTAGTTTATAGGTAATTCAATTCGCTCTAGAATCTGTGCTGACACGCTGACGCCTACTATGATTAGGAAACTATCTTTTTCTAAATCAAAAAACGCACATGAAAACAAGACCAATATTCTAACCCTTCTCAATAGTTTTTTTTTATGGTAATATTGATAAATCAAGTAAATCAACACGAGTCACAAAATGCTGATTTTTTATTTTTTTTGTTTAAATACGCTGACCTCTGAGTTAATTATTTTAAAACTTGTATTCATTCTGCCTAACACCTATGACATTTATAGAATTACTGAGAATAAGAAAATCAGATAGGCTTTGGAAAACAAAATTTGCAGTATCATTTTAAACAGTTATTTATGTGTCATTTGAAATGAAGTTGCGAAAGTTAAGTTATTTATAATTTAATTTAGTTTTGAGGTATCGTTGTTTGAAAATATGGTATTTACCGGAGAATTTTCGTCAGTGAAATAGTCTAGTAAAACCTATTAAAACAAGATATGTTGCTAAGACTATCGAGTCAGTAAAATGATTTTAGAAATTTTCTGTTTTTGGTTATTTTTTGTATGTTCCATTTGATTATCAGTCAGTAGCAATTAAATTCCGTCCTTAGTTTTTACTTCGACAGATTGTAGTTTTACTGGATTGCAGATTATTTAAAAAATGGTCTACCTTAACAATAAAATAACAATTCCTAGACTAAACATATATTTTTCCCAATTTCTAATTATACCTATGTACAAGGATTTAAATGTTAGGTATTTGATAAGTACAGTGTGTTCAATAAAATTCTTAACTCGGAGTAGGCTATGAACAGAGGAACGTAAGTCTGATCATTATTCAATTGAAAAGTCAAGATGTCAAAATTGATCTTGAAATGTAATTTCAAGGAGAAAAAACAATAAAGGAGAATACCGTATATTAACATTCGCCGTTTTCTAATTTGTTTCCATTTCTAAAATAAGAACAATAAAGGAGAATACCGTATATTAACATTCGCCGTTTTCTAATTTGTTTCCATTTCTAAAATAAGATACAAGAAGAAAATTTTTGATTTCTTTAGATAATATTTTTGACAATATCTCATGTCAAATTGACATTTAATTAAATATTTTTAAATTGACATACGTATCTGAAATAATTAATTGAGAAGATATTAGTAACCTACCACAGTTTTATCAGAATCGTTTTAGATAAAGCCTTATTGTTTGTTTACTACCTAGCTACACCAGGTGTTTTCTTAAGACACTAACATCATTCTCGGTCTTGTTCCAGACATGAGAACACATTAGGCCTGTTTATTCTGTGCAGGTGTATACCTCCATATCTCATCATCGCGTCATCTTCCGAATTCGACAAAAATCATGTTCCTTAATGGGATACAAAGTGGAAACATATTTCACGTCGTCAGGTTACGGCCGGATGTGGAAATATGGGATGTATCCAATTTGTGACGGCTGCGACTCTTCAGGCTGTCTGTTTCTCGGAATAAACTCGCGCCGTGCACAACCAAACAAATTTGAATCGGAAGAAATTTGATACCGTTGCCCCGGGAGACGGCTCCGCGACGTATTAGTTACGTATGACGGCCGTGAACTGCGCGCGTGTGAGTTCATGCATAATACATGATTCAACCTCCTGTAGACCTGTGACAACCTGGACGAGGACGTGCTACTTGCCTCTCAGACCTAACTTCTTACAGATTTCTTTATCAACACATTTCTCCATATTGCTGAATTGTTGAAATTGTTATTTTTTATTATGTGGACAAAATTGTAATAGGTATAGGCCCGTATTCTCGCCTCTTGAAGTAGCGCTACTTCTGCAGTAACACTATTTCGATTTTTTAAATTTTATTTTATTTTATGAATAAATAAGAATGGGTTTCATATTTTAGTGAATGAAACCTATAATATTTGAAATAAGTGGTATTTATAATTCAATTTACTTTTAATACACTAATTTTTAATATTAAATTTGACATTCAAGAGGTGAGATACGGGCCATAGTATGTACGAGACCTAAAACAACTTGGACATCATGTTAGTTGCCTTCTTTCTGTCTCAAATTTTAGACAACGATCCCTGGTGAGTTTTCTAAATGACAAATGCAAAAAAGTCCTATAAAATGAGTCCTCTATACTACTTTTTATATTTTGCGTCTTTTATATACGTACTAAAATAAAAATATACGACTGCTATATTAAACCGAGTTAATTTAGAGAAATTTGTGTGTGTAATGTTGAATTTGGTAACATTAAATTGACATTTATTCAATTATGATTCATGACGTTTGATAATTTAAGTAAATATCATCTAGTACCAACTATCTAAAACTAAAAATTGCGAATCGAAAAGAAGACTCCTTCGATTTGCAATTAGGTTCCGTAATGATTTGATTATGAACGCAAATTATAAAAAGGTATATTTTCCAATATGAAATTATTGATATAATGTTCTTTAATTGAGAAATATAGAAGAAATTATAAATTAGTACATTCGTATTTCACTGTCAGTCAACTTCGTACACCTCTCAATCTTAATAAATAATTATATACATATGTTAGGTTCATTCATTTGATTCAAACAACAAAAATGCATATTTATAGGGTAAAAATCTATAATTGTGGTTTTATTTGATTCTCTAGTAAAGGGTAAAAATCAACAAATTTTAATTTTAAATTTATCTAGCATTTTTCGGGAAAAACAAACAATCTTTAAAATGGTCTACTAATAGGACAACTGTCCTAATATTTTATTTTTTGTATCCCTAACTGAAATCCCAATGGTGAGGCTCGAAAACAGGCATCTTGGATAGGTAGGTCTCAATAAATATTCAATTAGTTTCACAGTTATAAAATATCTGATGTGGACATCATATGACTTCCTTGTCGCAAGACCAACATGAAGTATAGACCCAATTATAAAATTAATATTATTTGACATTATAATTTTTTTTTGTTATTTTTTCTCTTAATCCATAGCAAGCTTTATTACAAAAACCAAAAAATATGTAATTTTTAAATTTAAATATCTCGCTTATACAAAGGGCTAATTTAATAATATTTGATGTGCTAGACGCAGAATTTAATTCTCTAAAACTCTTATTTGAAGCATTTATTTCTAAATTTTATTCAAGAAATACTGTTAACAACATCAGGCAATATATCACTTCCGGTTAGCCTATTTTAACCAAAATCTACTTTATGTTATTCCCATTGACATAAAAGTCTGACTAGATTTGAAAAGTTTTGGATTATATTTTTAAATAATTTTTCATTAAAATCAATGCGAGATACGTACGTACGCACAGACGTCACGACGAAATTAGTTAAAGTGGATTCAAGGATGGTCAAAATGGATATATCCGTTGAAATCTGAATACCGAAATTTTTCGCGATTACAATACTTCCTTTACTATGTACAAGTAAGTAAATATATATACTCGATCTATATACGAGGAGATGCAATTTTTTTTTATTGAGAATTAATTAAAAACATTCCTATTCTTTTCAGAAATATATACTGCTTCACTGATTACACTATTATTATTATTATTATTATTATCATTATTATTATTATTATTATTATTATTATTATTATTATTATTATTATCATTATTATTATTATTATTATTATTATTATTATTATTATTATTATTATTATTATTTTTATTATTATTATTATTATTATTATTATTATTATTTTTATTATTATTATTATTATTATTATTATTATTATTTTTATTATTATTATTATTATTATTATTATTATTATTATTAATATTATTATTATTATTATTATTATTATTATTATTATTATTATTATTATTATTAATATTAATATTATTATTATTATTATTATTATTATTATTATTGTAAATCTAAATTTCATTATCTTTTCTGTATAAATTTTGCTTCAGTTCTTACTGTTCTTATGAAAAATTATTATCATAACACCATAAAAGTATACATATACATTTTTATATATTTTCATTTAATTATTTGTAAATTTTAATTAGAAGAATTACTTCCAGCGTGCTAATGATTTTTTTTAAGTATACTTATAAAGTACAAATCTTAGAGTCGTCGAACGGGCGCAGAGAGCAGAAATTTCTATTTTACAAATCCTGAAAATCTAAAAGTTATCACATTCAAGTTGCACAGTTTGGAACAAAGTCGCAGCAGAACGAAATATCGCAATAAAATTGAACAATCTTTCCTTCTGAAGTTTATGTTACACCTTTTCAATTTTCTGTGTACTGTTGAAAATTGCAATTGTCTTCACATCTTCTATCTTGGTGTTAATATTTAATTGTATTTTAAAGGTCAACGCTGGCTAAAAATATGCTTTGATATAAAATATGTTTATTGTTTCCATATAATAATATATGCATACATGTAGGATATACGGTTATTATATTCTATACATATGTCGTATGTCAATATGAAAGGTCACTTGCTCCTATAAACTTATATCAATATCGTAAATTCTAAGTACACCTACAAATAATTATATCAATAGTATTTATTAATTTAGACCAAATCAATTTCATTTTATACTTATCGCTGGATTATATTAAATGTAAATGATTATTTTATGAGTAGAAAAATCATTTTATACATACATCACATAAATTTTATTCTCTATAATAATCATAAGCATATTTACTTACGCAGTTTAAATTTTTAAATTTTCAATAAAGTGTATTATATTATATGTTTATTTATTTTAGTATATGATAAAAATTCTATGTTGATGTTTGAATTCCTTCTCTTGTTGTAAACGGTTTTTCATTTTTTCAATAATTTTATATTTTTTATTATAGCAAGCAATGTAGAAAAAAATTGTAATAATTACAGGCAACAAATATACTATGAGTTCTGGAAACTTCTTTGTATATTTAATTTAAATTAATTTCAAATGATGATGACATATTTCTACCGTGCGGGCGTTTACCAGGCGTCACCTCACGGGCATTCATTGCTGGCGTGGAAAGTGCACCATTTGAAATTTGAAATATTTGGCGTCGGTTGGGATAAATTTGACAAGTTTCTGTTTCAAAGACCTACAAATGTAAATTACAAGTGACAAGTAAACTAGTCCGTTTCTACAAATGTATTTTTGCAGTTTACAAGTGTAGCGTTTCAAAAAATATTTACTGGTTTTTAGTACTAGTATTTTACAAGTGAACAATAACCATGAATGAAAGATTGGTAATTCGAAAATTACAAGTTGACAATTAAATTCTTTATGACAATTAATTATAAGAATTTTCTTATGTAATGTAAAAACATGTGGTCCAGTGATTCAAAAGAGGAAGATGTTCATGTTCATTTTCGACGGGCTACAATTTTTATAAAGAAATTGTGCTATGAATATATTGAACAAAAGTATGAATTTAATGAACGATTTAGACTGTCTTCATAAAAATTAAGGCATTTAATAATTTAATACTTCTCGATATAGTCCTTTCGCCGAAACGAGAGAAATTGGAACTAACCCGGGATTCGAACCAAGTCATTCTTATTACTCGATGATGACATATCTGAAGATTCAACTTCAAATTTGTCATCATCGACCAATAAGAATGATTTGATCCCAGGTTAGTTCTAATTTCTCTAGTTTCGGGGAAACGGACTATAGCAATGTTTAAAAGCGAGTGATTATTCCAATATTAAAAAAAATGATTAATCTAATTAAAATTTTAAAAGAAAATATGAAAATGGATTTATGTTTAATTGAATGGAGAAAATGTTTTATTATACTGCAAAGTGAGACTATAACAAAAGCATTTACCAGTGTTCATAATATATCCTGGCCAGGGATTTGTTAACAAATCCCTGATCCCGGCAATATTGCCAGTCCTTCTCATTAATGCGTGCGAAAGAGCAAATTCATAGATTAATTTCTGTTTTTCGCATTTCTAATTTTTTGTTAAATTTGTGGAAAAAGCGCCAAATAGAATGTCTTTATGTTCTTTAATTTCCCGAAGAAACGCCAAATTAATAGCATTTTTGCCATATTAAATATAATTACAAATCATTATAATTTGAATGCCTTGGTTGATTGACATAATGTGTAAAAATTAAAATATTTTAAAACGCATACTTTTTAATGTGATTAAAATATATATTTAAGGCAAAGGTGGCTGCATATTACATTTATTATGAAACCTATGAAACCATGGTTTCAAACTTGTCAACTTGTAAAAATACACTAGTAATATTGGAAAACTGACAAGTAGTCAAAAATTATTCGTGAAACAGAAATTACTAGAACTTGTCACTTGTACACTTGTCACTTGTAACTTGTAACTTGTCGACTAGTAATTTTTATGAAACAGGCCCCTGCAAAACTAAAAGTATACTTCAGGATATTTTCTCACCAACAACTGACAATCAAGCTCACCCCAGGAATGGGTGTGTAAATTACTACACGTGGACAATGTAATAGTTTACGTGTCGACAATGTAGAGAATGTACAGAATAAAATCTGAATTTATTTATTGTTAAATATTACATTAATTACATTACATTATTACTTTTACTTTTACTTTTACTTTATAAAAGTTAAATGTGTGTTAATATATGTACTGCTTTATGTGCACACTTTTAATTTTACTTTAATACCTTAAGTTGACCAACTTTCAACTTAAGACCGTTAAAGTAAAAGAACAACTGCGCATGAGCTCCACTTCACAAACGTCAGCGTGTTGTGTATTTGTTTTTGTGTGTAGGTTTTAGGTTATGCAAACGAAAAATCGGTAAAGAAAAAGATTATATATTATAAGATTTAATTCATAAATATCCCCACTTATATGATAAAAAAGATATTTTATTCAGTGATAAAATGGCCAAAAAGAATGTTTGGAAAAGTATAGCGTCTGTATTAAATGAAACTGGTTAGTATATTTATTTACAATGTAATAATATTTTTGTATGCACAAATTATTACATTCTTGTCCATTTTAACAGAATATAATTATCTATTTACATTTACGACTATATTCCAGAAAAATCACATCTGCGCATGCGTATTGAATGCTTTAATGTAGCTGCGTAAAGTACTACACTTAAAGTAAAAATAAAATCGAAAAGAATAAGAAAAAGTAAAATAAGAAGTAAACTGCTTTAAATGAAACTATAGCTATGAATTACAAACTAATAGCTCAACTATTAACTAAAATAAAAGTAAAGAAAATTTATATAAAAAAGGAATATAAACTAAACTAAAACATCGTTAACCTACAAAAAACTCTCTAATTATCCTGATTAAATAAAAATATTAATAAACCTATCACTAAAACTACAACTATGATAAACTTTAAACTAAATTCTACCGAAATTAATGAAAAACGCTAAACTAAACACGAAATAAATCAAGAAACCAAGAAAATTACTTTGACGGCAACGCTATTCTTATGGATGCCAGCGGAAAGTGTACCTTTGGTCTTGATTTTGACATCTATCAGCGCCATCTCTTGATAATTTGAAAGCCTAATAGAGTATATCTCGTGGGGCAAAAGTAACTAATGCTTATTATTGTCATAAATAACTAGAATAACTATATTCTTTTACGCAAGAATAAATTACTTGTAAAATATCGTTTTATTAACATATATCTCGTTCATTTAGTTTGTCTCTAAGATTATGTAAATTTCATGAAGTGCATTTCAAATCTAATTATTAATTCAATGTGACGATAATCTCGAAGTACGCTCTAAGACAAGTGCATGTATTAGTTCTTTAGATGAAATTCTTCGCTGGTCGGTGTTCACGTCATCAAGTCAAGTTCTGTCGCTGACATGTGTAACATTTCCAGCACGAGACGTTGAAGCACTCAGCAGCACATTACGACAAGAAATAGTTTTTTCAAAAATAACATATGGGAAACTAATCATAATCAATGTTGAACAAATAGTAAAGTGTTTTGGTTTTGCATCTTTTTAGAATAATTTTTGAATCTCTGTAAAGACTTTTCGCCAATATTGATTACGGATCATCAGTGTTGTATTGAATAAGTTTTAGGTTTTGATAAACTTTATATGACATCGAGGAAACTTTCTTTACTTGCTACTTGACTTCCTATAAAATTATTTTTAGCGTAAAGTTATTTAAAACTTTGGATTTACGTTCACGAACCTTAAGTGTATTTACTTTTTCTTATAAAATTTATACTTAAATTTGTCATTAATGAAATATACAGTGTTTTAATACAGTGTTTTACAACTTATGCACCAAACGTTAATGGGTAATATAATTTGATATCGTACTGATTCTATTACAATTTTGTGTGTGTGTGTGTGTGTGTGTGTGTGTGTGTGTGTGTGTGTGTGTGTGTGTGTGTGTGTGTGTGTGTGTGTGTGTGTGTGTGTGTGTGTGTGTGTGTGTGTGTGTGTGTGTGTGTGTGTGTGTGTGTGTGTGTGTGTGTGTGTGTGTGTGTGTGTGTGTGTGTGTGTGTGTGTGTGTGTGTGTGTGTGTGTGTGTGTGTGTGTGTGTGTGTGTGTGTGTGTGTGTGTGTGTGTGTGTGTGTGTGTGTGTGTGTGTGTGTGTGTGTGTGTGTGTGTGTGTGTGTGTGTGTGTGTGTGTGTGTGTGTGTGTGTGTGTGTGTGTGTGTGTGTGTGTGTGTGTGTGTGTGTGTGTGTGTGTGTGTGTGTGTGTGTGTGTGTGTGTGTGTGTGTGTGTGTGTGTGTGTGTGTGTGTGTGTGTGTGTGTGTGTGTGTGTGTGTGTGTGTGTGTGTGTGTGTGTGTGTGTGTGTGTGTGTGTGTGTGTGTGTGTGTGTGTGTGTGTGTGTGTGTGTGTGTGTGTGTGTGTGTGTGTGTGTGTGTGTGTGTGTGTGTGTGTGTGTGTGTGTGTGTGTGTGTGTGTGTGTGTGTGTGTGTGTGTGTGTGTGTGTGTGTGTGTGTGTGTGTGTGTGTGTGTGTGTGTGTGTGTGTGTGTGTGTGTGTGTGTGTGTGTGTGTGTGTGTGTGTGTGTGTGTGTGTGTGTGTGTGTGTGTGTGTGTGTGTGTGTGTGTGTGTGTGTGTGTGTGTGTGTGTGTGTGTGTGTGTGTGTGTGTGTGTGTGTGTGTGTGTGTGTGTGTGTGTGTGTGTGTGTGTGTGTGTGTGTGTGTGTGTGTGTGTGTGTGTGTGTGTGTGTGTGTGTGTGTGTGTGTGTGTGTGTGTGTGTGTGTGTGTGTGTGTGTGTGTGTGTGTGTGTGTGTGTGTGTGTGTGTGTGTGTGTGTGTGTGTGTGTGTGTGTGTGTGTGTGTGTGTGTGTGTGTGTGTGTGTGTGTGTGTGTGTGTGTGTGTGTGTGTGTGTGTGTGTGTGTGTGTGTGTGTGTGTGTGTGTGTGTGTGTGTGTGTGTGTGTGTGTGTGTGTGTGTGTGTGTGTGTGTGTGTGTGTGTGTGTGTGTGTGTGTGTGTGTGTGTGTGTGTGTGTGTGTGTGTGTGTGTGTGTGTGTGTGTGTGTGTGTGTGTGTGTGTGTGTGTGTGTGTGTGTGTGTGTGTGTGTGTGTGTGTGTGTGTGTGTGTGTGTGTGTGTGTGTGTGTGTGTGTGTGTGTGTGTGTGTGTGTGTGTGTGTGTGTGTGTGTGTGTGTGTGTGTGTGTGTGTGTGTGTGTGTGTGTGTGTGTGTGTGTGTGTGTGTGTGTGTGTGTGTGTGTGTGTGTGTGTGTGTGTGTGTGTGTGTGTGTGTGTGTGTGTGTGTGTGTGTGTGTGTGTGTGTGTGTGTGTGTGTGTGTGTGTGTGTGTGTGTGTGTGTGTGTGTGTGTGTGTGTGTGTGTGTGTGTGTGTGTGTGTGTGTGTGTGTGACAAAAATTTCGTCTGCGATAACTCTAATACTACAGCTCCAAAAATTATAATTCTTTCGTATTCCTCTTCCTTACACCCATGTGCAGAGCTGATTAGATTTTGGATAATTGGTCAACCGGAAGTACCCTCATTTGAAGATTTTAGGAGTTTTTGTTGAAAAACGATGTTAAATATCATTTCTTCACATTTAATGTTATAGTAAATATTAAAGAATATGTTATTCTCTATACGATTTGACTGCTTTTATACTTCATAATAAATGGATATATAGTTAAAAAATTTAAAGAGAAATTAAATTTCATAAATTATCCAGCTATGCTATAATTATGGAAACTGATACTATATTAAGAAAATTCTGATTGAAAGATATCAGTGTCAAGTGCAAATGACATAGTATGTTTGTGTTATATGTGTTTGTATAAAATACATACATTTTTGGAAGGTAATGTACAAGATATATAGAATCTTTTGTAAGGACCATTCTATATGGAATTTGTATAAAATACATAGAACTGACAGAAGGTAATGTGCTGGCCACATTTTTATTTTATTATCGTCTTGTCTTCTGATGGGTAAGTAATCTCAACCACTTACCGATCAGTAATTTATAAAGTTAACACTGCCTTGGAAATTGTATCGGTAAACATTTAAAACCCTGATCTAATCTAAATTTGCAAAACCAGGTTGAATATTTTGCTATCATGGAAAACTTCTCATTTAATTTTATGATCCTAACTCATAAATAAAAGTATTTTTATATTTATTGGGTTATTAGATTCTATCGTAGATAAAATATTATACGATACGCATACGTAAAACATCTTTAGTCACTTACGGGTCTTAAAATTCTAGCAGCGATTGTATTTTAATTCTGATCCATTCGTGACTAAAGACTAGCTTATGCATCGTAAATAACTATTATCTAGTGTTGTAGTATACCATTTTTTCATAGGTTCACTTTTTGGAATGAGTACGTACCTACTAGATACATTTTTCATAAATCTTTAATTATGTTTTTCTATTTTGGTTCTTTAATATGTACTTTATGACATCCAAATGAGTTTCATAAAGTACATATTAAACAACCGAAATTGAAATTCCTGGACATGAAATAACGTACATTTTTTGAAAAAATTACCAAAATAGAAAAAATAGTATAAAATACACGATTCATAAGACATTTCAGCGCACTTGTCCCCTTAGAAAACTTGTATCTTAATGTACTATTTCCCACTCCCGATATCGTAAGTAGGCTATTAGCACATTGCTTGTAGGGATGTATGTTTATTTTACTGTCAAGTTATTGACAGCGAATAGGATTTTTTGTGATAGAAGAACTTATGGAGCATGGGAGGTAGAAGTAGTGCGTAAAGAGAGAGTATAGATTTGGAATCGCCGGCAGACGGCAGTACAAGTAAATTGTTTTCGCAATATGTCCAGAGTTGGCGAAGAAAGTGCGTGTTGACACATTGGTCGGTGAACTACATATTTCTTTCATAAAATATCGAAAACAAATTTGATAATCAATTTAATATCAAAAATGTTTTTAGATGTTTGTGAAAGAAACGTTGAATTTACTTTTAATATTTTAAATTTTTAAATTCAAGAGATGCATGCTGCCCGCATTACAAAATATATGCATGCTGCCCGCGTTACAAACTTGAGATTTGGAATCACCGTCAGAGGTCTCTGCCGACCAAACCCCCATTTCTATATTTTAAAATAAGACAGAGCTGTCAAGTCTCTCTCTATGTTTTTTGGACGGTGGTATCGGTTTCTATTAGCGACGGGATGTAAGGATTGTCCTTACTTCCCTACAACTGAACTTATCTCTCTCTTTGTGAAATACCAATAGTTAGATATTTTAAACTTGTGTCAGATATTTGCTAATTCTTATAATTTATAATTTCGAACTAGATATCTATCAAATTGTCCTCATTTCATAAATATTTCCATTTAAAAGTTACCATTGACGTGTCAAATGTGACATATGACAGCGTTTTTCTTCTTAAATTGTCTATGGAATACTAAGATTATTTTTTTGAATGTATCAGTATTCAACGGTATTCCTTGACATATTATCTGGCAGTGAAAATGAACAGGTAAAAAATAAATCATCGGGAGTAGAAAAATCTTATATGCAATGTATGGTACATTTGACCACTCTCGAACTTATTTGCCAACCCTCGCTATCGCTCGAACGCAAAATCGTCCTCGATTGATAAATGGTACCTACATCCCTTGTAGCATAAATAACTATTACTCGTCATCCAGGGAATAAATATAAAAATGACAGTATCAAAAAAATGTAGAATTTTATACTACAATATCCAATGTATAGCACTTTATATTAAAACGAAATGGGAACAATGCGGTTTAAAACATAATTTACAAAAATATACAATATGTACCTCTATACCTGAGTTCAACATTAGGTCATAAACATGCAATGAGTAATTCTAACTGAAATTGAACATGTCTTAGGAAATGTTAACATACTCTGTAACTGGTATGGTATAGTGTAAATACAGGCACTAGTAGGTAAGTAATTATGTGGAGCGGACCGTAAATGTTAGTAAACAGGGAGCGAGACAACAGTCGAGTCGACTGAACTTAGTTTAATAACTCGGAGAAATTGATTTCATGGTACGCCCTGCAATGAGAGCGACCTGGGAAATGTTGACATATTGCATCATTAACATTAAGCTACATTGTCTATATATGTTGAAGAAGTAATTTGCACAAAATGTAATTATTATTATTTATTATTTCACGTTTTTTTACCTACCGCTACCCTTGGTAAAGGAAGTATAGGGATCGTGCTAAAAATCGCATATCGAGATTTTGGTAAAAGACTACGTTTTAAGGTCCCTAGAATCCAGTTTTAACATTTTCACGATGATGTGTGTGTGTGTGTGTGTGTGTGTGTGTGTGTGTGTGTGAGTGTGTGTGTGTGTGTGTGTGTGTGTGTGTGTGTGTGTGTGTGTGTGTGTGTGTGTGTGTGTGTGTGTGTGTGTGTGTGTGTGTGTGTGTGTGTGTGTGTGTGTGTGTGTGTGTGTGTGTGTGTGTGTGTGTGTGTATATATATGTGTGTGTGTGTGTGTGTGTGTGTGTGTGTGTGTGTGTGTGTGTGTGTGTGTGTGTGTGGTGTGGATGTGTGTATATGTGTATATATATATATATGTATATATATATATATATATATATATATATATATATATATATATATATATGTGTGTATGTGTGTGTGTGTGTGTGTGTGTGTGTGTGTGTGGTGTGTGTGTGTCTGTATGTGTGTATGTGTGTATGTGTGTATGCGTGTATGCGTGTACGCGTGTACGTGTGTATGTGTGTATGTGTGTATTGTGTGTATGTGTGTATGTGCGTATGAGTGTAAATGTGTATGTGTGTATGTGTATATGTGTATACGTGTGTATGTGTGTATGTGTGCATGTGTGTATGTGTGTACATTTCTGCAACTGAAAAAGACAGAAATCAGTTGAATCTCCAGTTAAAGAAATCTTCAGAGACAATTCGTTTGAAGGGAATTTCGTTGAATAATATATCCAACTGTATTAAAATGTATCCACAAATAAAATATTATTTACCGTTATTTGTTTTTTTTGTCATATTTTTTACCGCCCGGCGGGCTTTTGCTTTACACTTCACCGCCCGCACGGTGTAATCTTTCATTTTCCGCCATGGTAACTAAAATGTAAACAAACAATTACAATACAGTTGTGCGTAAAGATTTTTACAATACTCAATTTGTGTCAATTATGTAAAAGTAACGTTTCATAACGTCATACAGTTAGGAAAAAATCAACTTTTTAAAACGGAATTCGATAAACAATTTTATTAACTTAGATAATTAGTTCGTTATGGTACGATCAAATTTTGAAATGTTTATATTAAAAAACAAATTTGTCATTTATCATTCTTACGAAGTTTGGATGAACTTTACCATTTAACTCTTATGTCTGGCATACGATACAAGTACCTCCATCGTGGGTGACTTGCAACTCGGTTTCGCTTACCTGTTGAAGTAATTTAGCGACTAAAGAACCGCAAGACGAATACCCGTACCACTGTTAATTATTTAATTGTAGTGTGCAGATTAATTGGCTATACATCTCTTCACTCTGCGCTGGGAAGTCTCCAGTCTCCAGTTTCGGAGTCTGAACATACCGCTCGGTCGCTCGCTCGTCCGCAACTAATTTGGTACAATGTGCGCGGACTTTAAAATATTCCAAATTTCTTAACGAAATCGATTTACATAAAAATTCTTCCACGAATTCTTGTTGTTTAACTTGAGAAAATTTTAATTTTATTCATTATTAAAATACTTTGTAAAATATTTCCCAAATTATTACTTTGGCTTTAATAATTAATTTTAAGTAAATACTTCAAGTTGAAAACTATCCAAGTCAAGTAATTATAAGGAAATGTTTTCAACAACTAGTTTTAAATTCTATTCATAGCGCCGTTTATAATTATTAGGTTTAACATATTAATTTGTGAGTTAATAGTAAATATTGTTATATTTAGCGCAATATAAATTTCTTTTTCTACAGTCTATATACAAAGTAGCCATTTGCGCTCTCATTTGTCAACGCAAAATGTCACTTTGTCGCTCTAGCGCGACAAAGTAGAAAAAACGCTCGCTGTCCAAATTTCTAACTATACAATGGTGAGATATGTCACTTATTGTCTACATTCTTAATGGAAACGTTTAGTCAGGAACTAATAACACTGTAGTTAGACATTTACCATATTCACAACACAAGTCAATCTGACATATTATAACTGCTCTGTCGGTATATTACATAACCAAATAAAATGTCGTACTGCTGTGAAAATAAAATAAGGCATTAATTTACAAAAACGAAAGTATGAAATGCTTAGACTAGATTGAAGCAATAGTCAAGAAAAATGGAAAATAACGATAAATTAAAATTAAATATAAAATTAATTGTGTGCACAGTTGTGCTGCCACCTGCAAAAGTTTGGCGTGAACGCTCCCAATGGACATCCACTTTTCCACTGCACTAGTTTAATGTACTTAAAACAAATAAAAAAAATTCTACAGTCTATATACAAAGTAGCCATTTGCGCTCTCTTTTGTCAACGCAAAATGTCACTTTGCCGCTCTAGAGCGACAAAGTATAAAAAACGCTCGCTCCTCAAATTTTTAACTATACCTTGTTCCATTTAAGCCATTCAGTATTGCAGAGCAAAGGGAATAGTTTTGACCTCTCTGATTGGCTGAAATTGGAGACAAGAGACAAGTTTACCCAATGTAATTTCGGCTACTTCAAGTTTGCGCTGTTGCCAGGTTCATCTACTGAATGGCTTAAATGGAACAGAGTATATACAATGTTGAGAAATTTTAGTTGGCTACATTCTTAATGGAAACGTGTAGTCAGGAATTAATGACACTGTAGTTACACATTACCCACTTACATAACCAAACAAAATGCCGCACTGCTGTGAAAATAAAATAGGGCATTCATTTACGAAAACGAAAATATAAAATGCTTAGATTAGATTGAAGCAATAGCTCAAGAAGAATGGAAAATACCGATAAGTAAAAATAAATAAAAAATAAATTTTTGTTATGCTGGAGGACCCCATTGTGGCGACTGTAGAAAAAAATCTTGTGTGTGTTTCGAGCGCAAATGAGGCGTTTATGTGTTTAATTTCGGTACCGCGTTAAGATGCCGAAATATTGTTCCTAGAACGAACCATTATATGAAGAATACGAATGACAATTTTACAATTTGTATATTTCCAAATAATCCTGTACTGGGATAACACTGGTTATAATCAATACTGGCTTGAACGAAAATTCTCTACGAATAAATAATTATTGTATGTTAAGTTCTATACATTTTTAAGAAACTTTCTTTTCCAGTACAAAATATAATTAAACTTTTAGTAAAATGATCATAAACAAAAATTAATAAAAATTCATTTTCACATGTAATTTATGGGGTCTCGAGGCCGCGTGCCTGAGTGTCAGGTCGCGAATTCGGGGAACCGG
Organism: Harpalus rubripes; assembly: GCA_963082715.1. Lineage (NCBI taxonomy): Eukaryota > Metazoa > Arthropoda > Insecta > Coleoptera > Carabidae > Harpalus > Harpalus rubripes. The sequence continues at coordinate 58,778,606 of OY720453.1, forward strand.
GTTCGATCCCCACCGAAGCCAAATATTTAGAATTTTAAATGACACAAAATCGACTCCTGTGGTTCACTCTCCACGCCAGCAATGAGTGCCCGTGAGGTAATGCCTGGTAAGCGGCCTCACGGTACATATATTGCATCATTACCGATATCTGTGTATAGTTTGTTTCAAGATATTTGCAAACGTACCTGTTTCGACTTACGCAGCGGGTGGCTTCTTAAATGGTCTTGATGGGTAACATGACAGGGTTCTAACAAAATATTTGAAATCCAGCACACGATATATTTGTGTGGAATTTAATGTTTCACTTGAATTTTGAGAAATACAGAACAAAGAATTTGACATTACATCAAATTTTCACAAATTATAAATAAAAACAGGTATATTAATTAGCGGGATTTTGAGAAAGTACCGATACATCGTTTTCCCAAATTTTGCTAATCCTCCCCTGACGCATAGGATCATAAAACCATGCTGTTTTGCGGTTTACCGCGTCATTACGAAGGCAGGTAGATTTGCAAATATCTTGAAACACACAATACAAAGCACATTGGCACACCCAGCAATGAGTAATAATGCCCGTACAATTTAACATGGCGAGGCAAAAGAAATCTAATTCAGTTTACTATTCGTAAGTTGCGTTTTGTCAAATATTTACTTTTACTTCAATGCCGCACAACTTCAGAAGTGAAATAGTGATTTTATTGCCTTACACAAAGCAAATTCCACCCTAATCCACTCAAAGTCGGGGTGCAGGTACATTTCAATCCAAGAAGTTATATTCATACATAAGCGTAGGTGCATATTTTGAGACAGAAGAGAAATGGAAATTTTTAGTTGGATTTATAGATTATAGATTCCTTTGTAATAAATGTTGGAGACGATTCTACTACGGAATCAGACTGTAGTAGTGAGAGTGAGGATGACGTAGATGAACTTAATTAAATTTAAAAATAATTAATTATAATATGATTTATATATTATACACTGTTCCATTTAAGCCATTCAGTAGATGGATCGGGCAACAGCGCAAACTTGAAGTAGCCGAAATCACATTGGGTAAACTTGTCTCTTGTCTCCAATTTCAGCCAATCAGAGAGGTCAAAACTATTCCCTATGCTCTGCAATACTGAATGGATTAAATGGAACAAGGTATAAATAATCCATTCCAATATTGTACTACTAGTAATACGTTTTTTTTTATATAAATAAATATATTTTTTTGTAATATTCGTAATTTTATTGAACTTCATTTTTCTTTGGTACGCCTATGGATTTTATAACTTTTCCTTTACCGCAGTGATAATGTGAATTACCTCCACTCGCCAAGTTACACTGTTCGGACTATAAACCGTGATGATATATTTATTTGTAATTTTATATTATTAGAGAAACTTTTATTTAAAATTTGTATCTATTTATAGTGTGTACACACTTATGTTTAGGTAGATTGTATTTTTGTAGGTGTATCAATGAGTAATATGTCTTATATTTTACCGTTCTTTGAAGTTTATTTAAATTTCCCACCATGAATTTGAAAACCGAAGGCATACGAAAAGAGACGAATGTGGCCCGAATAGACCAAGCAGAGTTGTTCAAATTGCTTCATTGTGCAGTAGTCATGCGACTTCCAGTGAAAAACACATACAACTCAAAATAGCATCTTACACAAAATTCCTTGACTTTTAAAGATAAGCACATAACTTCCTTCATTATATATTCAAGCCAATATTTAAATTTGAAATTTGAATATTATTTATTTGTCCTCTAGCGCATTCTGATTGAGTGATGTTTTGGTTGAAGTGTGTTCCTCTATAGAAGTCTTGTGTTTTGTAAGCACTCGAGCTGGTGTTGACACTGTGCGATGTTTTAAAATGCCTTTGTACATTGTTTGACGATGACGATTAACTTCCTAATGTGTCTACATTTGTAGGCCTGCGAGCAAACACGAACGGCGTCCTCTCGGTTTACACTCCGCTGTGGCTGGCTTGGTCTGGAGCAGACTGTTTGCTGAACTTGTCACGAGGTTTGGGATAAGCAAAGAAATACTACCAAGGCTACTGAGTTGCATTTCGAAAATGCAAACATGAAATGAGGCCAATGTTGTTTTTATACCGATTTTAAGGAGAGAAATTTGTTGGTACACGACTCGCTACAAATGATGGGTTCTTGACATTCATAGATTTTATTTCTCGAAGCTTTTAACGCAGAATTAAAATCAACATTCATTGTTTTGTTGCAAACATATACGCCGTTTATTTTGCTTTTATTTTATGATAAGTTTAGATGGTTTAGATCAATGAATTAAAATATCTTTGGTTGAATGCAAGATCAACTAATGTCAATTATTGATCAGAATGAGATTGATTGTGTAATCGGCTAATAGCACCGAAACATAGGACTTTAACATGTACAATCAAACTTAATTTCCTGTTCCCTAATTGTTTTAGTTAAAAAAGCTTCAAATAAATGTTGTAGCGCATAATATTCTACATTCAAGTCAATATACAAAATTAATTTTTCCTGCTCTATAACGGCAAAAATTAGGCATGAAAATGTCGAAAATCAACAATTAACAAATGTTAGCTATTTATGCGTCAAGCTAGGTTAAATTATTTTTATAATTATTTATAATTTCTGTTAAAGTGAAAAATTATTTACTTAAATTAATAGATACTTAGGAAAATAAATTCTGGGATGCAGTTATGTAATTATTTATTTACATGAACGTTTCGATCCTGTCAGGATCATCCTTAGTAACTATAAAAAAATATTAATAAAATTTTTGGAAACGATTTTTTTAACTATATGGACACTTACGAAATAATAATTTTTTGCAATTACAGAGAAGGTACAAGGTACATATTTTGCCGTCAAAGGCATTAATTATTTAATTAAATTTTATCCAACACCGAATCATAATATACTTGTACAACATAAGTCACTTCGTGAAAGAATATTTTAGAAGTCACGGAGGAATTAACATTTATGCTAAAATAAGTAGTGCTGTCAAGAACCGGAAAAATTTAGAACCGGGTACCCGGTTCCAAAACTATCCGGGTACCCGGTTCCTGGAACCGATCTTCGGTTCCGAGTAGTGGAACCGATTTTCGGTTCCGGTTCCGGGTAATGGAACCGATCTTCGGTTCCGGTTCCGAGTAGTGGAACCGATCTTCGGTTCCGGTTCTGGGTAGTGGAACCGATCTTCGGTTCCGAGTAGTGGAATCGATCTTCGGTTCCAGTTCCAGGCAGTGAAATAGAACTTCGGATCCGAGTTATGGAATAATCAATTATAATTTTATATTTTCTGAGAAATATTATTGAACGATATTAAAAAAATTATATGTAATTTAATTGGAAATATCTGTATTGATGTGTAAATATTATTACACCAAAGGCAAGAGGATGCTAAAAATGTAACCACATAATATAGTAAATAAATGCAGATTTCAGTTTCATATTATATTTTAAATTTTCATTCAGTATGGTTTATTTCAATAACTTGACCTTGAGTTATATTATCAAATAACGGTACCTACGTAATGACAATAGCGGCCATAAAAATTTAAGGGATAAAGCAATAGATATTTCCAAGAATTTCACTTATACCTACTTATACATTCTGTTCTAATCTTTACATTTTGATCTCTCAGTTATGGAATATAAATGAATATTTCTTATTTTCTGGATTTCATAACACCATTTAATAAATTTCGAAGTGAAAATAGCGTGCCTCATAATTTGTAACAAAAATTTGGTTATTATTTTAATATGCCCAATTGAATTAACTTTAAGATTAAAAGAAACCGAAAGGGGCTACAAAGCACAAATCCTAAGAAATTAAAACAAAGACACCGGTCGTGCAGTCGGGGAAAAAGTACCTGATTTTTGCACGTGTTCTTCAGAGAATTGCATTATATCAGTTTATAAGAATATCTGATACCAACTTTCCTAAATTGTTTACTTGTTCCTATTTCATAATTTTAAACAATTATCTTTCAAAATAATTAACGTATTCATCATAACATATTGATTCATAATACGTAAATCTAATTCACGGATTGTAATAATGTACATTTTATTAGCTTCATAATCGAGATTCACCCTTTTTCGGTCGCAGAACCGGGGACCGATACGTTTCGGTTCCAGAACCGAGAACCGTTGCGATTCGATTCCAGAACCGATGAGATTCGATTCGAGAACCGATGAGATTCGATTCCAGAACCGAGAACCGATGAGATTCGATTCCAGAACCGAGAACCGATGAGATTCGAATTCAGAACCGAGAACCGATGAGATTCGATTCCAGAACCGAGAACCGATGAGATTCGAATCCAGAACCGAGAACCGATGAGATTCGATTCCAGAACCGAGAACCGGGTAGTTTCGGTTCCAGAACCGAGAACCGGGTAGTTTCGGAATCGGAACCGAGAACCGGGTAATTACATATTGAATTAACCGGGTACCCGGGTAATTTTGGAACCGGAACCGAACCGAACCGGAACCGGTTCCCACCACTAAAAATAAGTTAGTTTATCTTTACAGCTGTCATGTACGGCTGATGAAACGAAAAGGAGGAACGAGTTAGTGGTTACTTGCTTCAGAATTTAGTTCACAGATGCTGCTTGTGCTTCTAAGTGAATACGTTTTAAAGGAAGCTCCTCCTTTTCACCCAATTTAATGTATTTTTCTTTCAAATTATTACCAATGACGGACAATAATTATTACAGCAATTTTTTTCAATAACAATATTACAATGGCTATTTTGTAATTCAAAATACTACATCAATTGACTTGTCAGTGTCAAACGATGAATGAAAGCATAAAAATGATTTATTTTTAAAAAAGTATTGGATAAAACGTTGTACTACACTCGTGTGGAATGTATATTAGTCACTAAAGAAAATTAGCCACGTAGCGTCTTTCGTGAATAATATGATACATTCTATACTCATACAATAAATAACTAATGGTCAGTGATATTTTTTTTAAGAGTGCACACTCACTGAATCTCATGGACATAATAGCGAGTATCAGCAAAACCATTTATTTAAAAACGGGATTAAACCTACTTAGCCTTTTAAAAATAAAGTGACTTAAGCACATGACGCGTTTTTTAAAAAACATTATATTTTTACATATAATTCTTTTATCATATTATTATAAATTGTACCAAGGCCTATAAGGTCTATTTTAGCATTAACAAAATGTATTAACCTTGACAAATAAAACGTAAAACATTTGTTCATTTATCTGTTTTTAATTCCATAGCTATTGCAATTTTGGGGTGATTTTCGACATTTTCATATCTACAGTGTGTTCAAAAAAAATCCTAACTCGGAGTAGGCTATGAACAGAGAAACGTATGTCAGATCATTATTCAATTCAAAAGTCAAGGTGTCAAAATTGACCTAGAAATGTAATTTTGTTTCAATTTCTAAAACAAGGTTCAAGAAGAAAAACTTTGATTTTTTAGATAACATTTTTGACAATATCTCATGTGAAATATACATTTAATTAAATATTTTTAAATTGACATACGTTTCTTTGTTCATAGTTTACGCTGAGTTAGACATTTTTTTGAACACACTGTAATTTTTGCCGTTACAAAGCATGTAAAATTAATTTTGCTTATTCATTTGGATGAAGAATTATAAGCTCTACAACTTTTATTTGAAATATTTTTACCTAAAATAATTAGCGAAACAATATTAATTTTTGTAATATATATTAAAATAAATGCTCAAAACGATGACCACCAACTTCATTGCAAACATTGCACCTTCAGAGCATATTTTGATACATTCATTCAAAAACGCCAGGATTTGTTAAAATTTCACGTGCTACTGAACATTGGGCCATTCATTAATACATACCATGTTAGCGTAATCGAGAACAGTATGCTCAATGCGTCCTTCCAACTTTTTTCAATTTTTTATATGTTACGGAGAATTTAAAAATAGAAATTCCGTATTTTTTGTTTTCTTGAAATTATGCTTAATAACGCCTAAAATAATAATTAAAGTTTTGGAGCGAAAGTTGTGACGTTAGCGTCACGCCGTCATAAGTAGAGAGATCCGACATACGTTACTATTAGTATGGTAATATAGAAGACTTAGACGGGCCCATTATAATACGTCTGCAAAACAATGCTAAAACTTAAAATAAACAAAATAATAACTGAAGTAGTAAGATACAGCCAACGAAAATGAAGGTAGATGATTAGATTACTGTAGTTCGAGAACGTTCCCGGATATGAGTTTACTAGGTAATGATTAATCTATTTTGCATCCCTAGATACCCTGTAAATTTTTGATACATATCCATTACCACCTGTATAAAGTTTATAGGCATTTAACTCATTCTGTAATTATTTTTACTTTTTATAGAGATAGCGAGTGCGTCTATGTAAATAAAATTCTCATTGTGTATTGTGTTATTTAAAAAATGTTTAGTTTAATTGTTAATTTGTCGTAATTCGTTATCGTGCGTACTCTAATTCCTGTCATTTAATGGTAATGTATGCTGGGAACCAGGCGTAATTTGGATACAAGTTGAATAATGGCTATACCGTTCCCAAAGTAGAATATTCATTAGTTTCTAATTAATCTGTTGTTACTAGATTCATATCATTAATCTGCGTCTCCCGTACAAGATTTGTTCTGAGTGTAACTGATCCCAGCACTCGACAACAGCCCTGTCACTCGTTATAATTACCAAATTGACGCTAATTTCAAACGATTTCACAATTACCGACAGCTGAAGTATATATGTGTAGTATAATTTATGTATAACGTTTAAGGAATAATCGTTAGCATTTGATTTGAATACCTGTGTCTTGATAGAAAAACGATCAATGCTACAACAAACATAATTTAAAACAGATAATATTTATGCATAGGCCTAAAAATACATTACTTGAAATACAGGAAAATATATTAACAAATGATGTCAACGTCTCCAGTTTAGAGTACAAAAATGTTGTATGTCCAGTCTTTCTGATTTTGAGCTATGCGATTGAAAATTTTATGATTATACATTCATTATCTGTACCTTAATTTTAATTTAATTTTGTTGTACATTCTATTGACTATTTCCAGACCAATTTAATACCCAATGAAATAACAAGATTTTGAATATTCGGACCAATCAGAGCAAACTTACAGTGAATATTGCATACTAGGTGAAAATTTTCAGAAACTTACCGCGAATATTGCACTGATTTGACATAAAATCTCACATGACAGCCTAAAATTGCAAACATATTTAAGCAATTTTTTAAGTTTTTTTGTAATTATAAACTGATGAGTGAAATATAAATAACCCAATTAATTATTTTGTAATGCTATCTTCTAACAAAATTATCTTTTTCTTTGTATAAAATGGAATTTTGAGCATTGTGACACTTAGAAATTTACAGTAAATCCGCATTAAAAAGTAAGGCTGCTAATTTGTTTATGTTGCGAAAACTATAATAAGATTAGAAAATTGTGCACCACCAAAATCTGTGCGCCCTAGGCTGCAGCCTAGTCAGCCTATCCGGTAAATGGGCACTGCAGTAATTCGGTATCACACAACTCAAAAATACTTAACTCAGAAGAAACTGTTGTAATTAGTAAAATAGGTAGATAAACTAGTACGATATATTGTATTGGTATATTTTATTGACAGCAAATTGACAGTTCTATATATTTTTTACAAAACAATAATACGTAACTAATTTAATATTTACAATTATTTATATTAATTCAAGTCACTCGCACCTGGATGAGATCAGTTGATAATCACTGACAATCAAGTGACAGGGACAGGATCGATAATTGTTCGATTTTAAATTCAATGTAAACATTCTTAGTAGTGCTACCGTTATGATACGAAAATGAACTACAATTATTTCAAATAATTTTATATTGCCTAAAAGGAATAAGGACTGACTTAGAAATTAAGGTAAATTTCATTAATATATACGTTTCTTAGTACTAGTATTTTTTATATCTTCTTTTTTAAAAAATAAATAACACCCAATAATTTCTACAAGTTATATTTCATTTTATAAGGTTTTTTCAGGTTGATGACGTGCGTCTTCTGCATATTCATTTTTAGTATAAATTTGTGTTTTAAGCCTCTGAAATGTAGCAGTCCAGTGAAAAATGCAAAATAAATAAGTGAAGTAGCTTGACTACTATGTTTACTGGACTCCCCCAGTGACCATAGTTACATAGTTATAAACAGTAACAGTTGTTAATGTTTACTTGCTGAACATACACACCATAATATTTATTCAAATTTAGATCCTCGTATAAATCAGTACAATTTTTGTTACAATATAAAACCCTTAAATATTTTCTACGAATTATAGTGACAGAGCACCCACTATCGAATTATTATAGTACCGAAGCATTGTAAAATAGTAAAACTCGAGCAAAAGTGAACCAATTGTTATACCTGATCGTACTGCGGCTGCACCACAGCAGCTCTCTGAAACATTTTACACGATACCGACATACCCGCACCCGGATTGTTTGATAAACAAGCACGGCCGTACTACACCTGCACTCTATAATACTAAATTAAATCAATAAGTTTTATGAATAATTTTAATACTATTGCAGCCGAGGTACGGATGTGCTTGCTCACTTTTTAATTTTTCGTTTGTGTCACTAATCCCGTGTATCCATTTGTAAGAATATTGGCTTTTATCATATTATCAGTTTAGTCGGTCTGTGGACATCTTAAGGTGTGTATAGTCATGTTGCTTTGCCACTATAGTGCAGCCAAATATCATTTTACTCGGGAAATAACTTCGTTAAGATTGAATAAATATATTGATTGTAAAAAAAAATTACAAAATATTTATAGGTACATAAACCAGAAAAGTCTTTCCTGATTGATTGAATCCATCGTGGCACTAGGTGAAACATTTTAAACAGATAAAATAATTAACACTTGGCTAAGTTTCACAAACTAGGATTTATTATCTTTATCGCGATTTCGGCTCAACAAAAATTCCCTTTCAATAATATTTCCAAAGTTTCCGAGTGGAGAACATCTGTTTGGTTATTCATCAGTTTTTCATTACGTTTAATGGCTTTGTCTATTTCAAATGTTTCCAAGAAATTTAATTTCGAACCTTTCTTTTCTAAGTGTAATTTTTTAAAGTTTTTAATTCAACAATTATGATTACTTTCAATAAGATGTATGGCTAGATTAGAATCCGATTTATTATTTTCTCAAGATCTCATATGTTCAATAAACCTAACGAGGAATCTTCTGCCAATACTGACTGGTTTAGAAAAATTTTTGTATAAATTTTATTGTTGATCAGCTTACTTAAATTGTTATTATTGTAATAGACCGGCCTAAGATTGACGTTTCTGAATATATGTATTAATTTTGCCTACAAAGTTGAATCATGTGAAATATTTATTGTTAGATCTAGGTTGTACGGCATAAAACCTTTTTAAAACCGAAGTTTTCATTTTGTTTTCTAATAATCGGTCAACAATATTTTCGTTATATCCGTTATTTATAGCTATTTGGAGGAACATTGTAGACCTTTATTTAAAAAATCTGATGTGGACACCACACGACTTCCTTGTACACAACTTACACAAGACCAATATGAAGTATAGACCCAAGTATATAATTGCACATATTTGACATAATTTGACATTAGCATCTATTTTTTATTTTTTTGTTATTTTTTGTCCTAATCCATAGCAAGCTTCATTACAAAAACCAAAAATTATATAAGTTTTAAATATACATATCTCGCTTATACAAATGGCTAATTTAATAGTACTTGATGTGCTAGACACAGAATTTAATTCTCTAAAAATTTTATTTGAAGCATTTATTTCTAAATCAAAATGAAACCATTTTATTGAAGAAAAACTGTTAACACCTTCAGGTAATATGCCACTTCCGGCTAGCCTGTTTTACCCAAAATCCAGTATGTTATTCCAATTGACATAAAAGTCTTATATACCAAATTTGAAAAGTGTTAGATTATATTTTAAGATAGTTTTTCATTAAAATCTATTATAGGCTTCAAATAAAGTACCATTTCTAGAAATTATGTAATGACCAAAAAGGGAGGTGCACAACTAGATGTTATAGCAGTCCTAAATACAAAATTTCAACTTTCTACGGCTTACCGTTTTTGAGTTATGCGAGATACATACGCACGTACGTACAGACGTCACGACGAAATTAGTCAAAATGGATTCAGGGATGGTCAAAATGGATATTTCCGTTGAAATCTCAAAACCGAATTTTTTCGCGATTACAATACTTCCTTTACTTCGTACAAGGAAGTAATAAAACATTAACTTTGCCTTCAAAATTTATTGTATGTTAAACGTAATCAGCACAGATTTCAAACTCACATGTATTCTCATAATTATAATACTCGTAACAAACTTAATTTTTCGATACCAGAGAAACGTTTGATGAAATCAAATAACGGTCCTGAATATTTATCAGCAAAATTCTACAATACTCTGCCTTTAGACACCCGTGATTTACTATACAATAAGTTTAAAAGTTTAGTAACTGAGATGTTGCTGGAAAAAGCTTATTATAGTTATGAAGAAATATTTATAAAACAAAAGTGAACTAGAAAATTGTACTGATTAGTGTAATGACTTGGTAAAACAATATGTATTGTACTTATACCTGAATAAATTATTATATTACATTATTATATTATTATATATGTTTAATTCATCTGTAAAATTTTCTTTCGATAAAGGAATCGTAACTAGTCTGTGAATGAACCGGAGAACATTAAAATGTCTGCATTCAACTGTTTTATGTTAACTTGATAGTTATCATGTGTTCATCATTTTTAATTTGAATATCTACTAGACGTTCTCTTGCAGCTCTGATGAAGATTTCAAATAAATCGAAACGTTATCTGTCTTCCGAATGGGTTGTTACACCTTTGTCCAAATTCCGATTATCATTTCAACATAGGATACGCACATACATATATTATTTTATTGGTTTTAGTGAATCTAGGAAGATCGAGAAAAAACACACAACAAGTGTGACAAATTCGTGTTGAAAATTTGAGATTATTTCATATCGTTTGGCATCACATATCTTAGAAAGTGAATCATATAATTAAAAGAAGTAGCTGTGTAATTCGATGATATGCTCTGCCTGATCTGTAAGGAACACATGAGAGACTGTGAATCCTCTGGAATATATTTACATTCAATCAAGCAATATTATCATGAGACAAAAACGTTACATAGAATCGAACAGTGCATTCTGGTTGTGGACATGAAGGACAACACACTTTAAGCGGACCAGTGGATTCCTCAACAAAGCTCTCTAAAGCTACATTCACAAATGAAAATTAGGTTTAGATTTATAGTTTATACTTTAGATTTGAAGATTTTGTCCGCATATTATGTAATGACTCCATTCACACTTCAGAATTTAGTGTCTCTAAATCCAAATCATAAAGCCAAACATAGCAAAGTCCAAACTTTAGGTTTATGATTTAGTTTGACGTCACAAACTTTACCAATGAGAATGAGTCTGAAATGATATAGATATATACACCCATCTTTATTTAGTATCCACTTGGTGAATTCTGCTTTTTAAACAAATGTAAGAAAAATATGGAGACTGTCATAACTTAATTGCTGAAATATAACCAATAATGCCAAGCGAATGACAGTTTCATGGCGCACGGGTATCTGTTAAATACTGCTCCACCGATATTTTAATATTGTTTTTGAAGCATTTACATAGATGTCTGTACATGTCAAAACTAAATTACAGTTAATTAAATCTTACATTATTAATGACTTAAGGTGCATTCACATTAGGTTTGGATTTATGGTTTATACTTTGGATTTAAAGACTTTGGCCCCATATTATGTAATGACTCCATTCACACTCCAGAATTTAGGATCTCTAAATCCAAACCATAAAGCTAAACATAGCAAGGCCCAAACTTTAGGTTTATGATTTAGTTTGACATCACAAACTTCACCAATGAGAACGAGTCTGAAATGATATAGATATATACACCCATCTTTGTTTAGTATCTACTTAATGAAATGTAACCAATAATGCCAAGCGAATGACAGTTTCACGGCGCACAGGTGTCTTGTTGAGTACTGCTCTACCGATATTTTAATCTTGTTTTTGTTTTGAAGTATTTACACACATCTCTGTACATATCAAACTTACATTTGTGAATGACTTACTTAAACCTAAACAAAAACCATAAACCTAATTTTCATATGTGAATGCACCTTTACTTAAACCTAAACAAAAACCATAAACCTAATTTTTATTTGTGAATGCACCTTAAGACCATTTGGACTCTAATTTTAAAATCTCGGTCTATTATAGGGTTTTGGTCTATCAACTAACACTCTTTTCGAGCTTGCTGTCTTGTTCTTCAGACTTAAGAATTATTATAACGTCAATTTTATTAATAGCGGAAACTCAACAAAATGCGTTAAGAGATCACCTTGAGACCGGAACACCCCAATCAATTTTCCTTTTACAGCCTGTGGTGTTCTTCACCGGATATATGCCATTCTCATAGATTCCTTGTAAGTAGACAATGTCTTTACCTTTACATCGAAAAAAAACCTCCTTGTTAGCCAATGGGATCGCTGTGAGACAAGGGCAATTAATTGGTGATTAAAGCTGCAGATACAATCTGTAGTCATCGCAATGGAGGAACTGGGCGGACCGCGCACCGTCACTCGACCGTCACGCGGGTAATTAGCGATTGTTCTTGTTCTGATGGGAGCCAGCCTGCTTGATTGGTAAGCCAAACCAAACAAAGCGTTGTCCATATCAATTGTTTTTCTCATGCAGATCGGTATTTTAAATACGTTTAATTAATTTAAGTCTAATTGGAAGACTGGGTGGCTATTTACGGCAAAAAGGAAGATTTAAATAGTAATATAAAGTGTTGTAGAACTTTACAAAAAACATAATGTATAGCAAAGTGAAATTGCATACAGTTTTGGCCAAAAGTAAATAGATAAAAGAATAATGCATATTTTTTCCTTAAATGTGATGAGAGAATTGAGTACTGTTTTAATGAATTTGAAATGTGTATATTTGGACTTTTCAGTACTTTTATAATATTTTCATACGAAAGTTCAGAGACACATTTTATAGGTAATTTAATACAATAAAACGATAATGTAGATCAGACAAAATTATTACCGAAGATATTGCCGAACGAGTTGCCGAATAATTTACACAAAACTTATACTCGATATCTAGTCGTATAGTAAATTTTTGGGATCATTATGGACTTTTTAAAAAAAAAAACACGCAAATTTTATTATAGAATCAATGTATTGTACTTACAACATTTTATACTTGATATTTACAGTAAAATTTTGTAATAGAAATACATAAATAATGTATCAAAAATATTAATTGTTTATCATAATACATGCCTAAATAATTACTGTTTTATTCGAGGTTGACCAAATATCAAATCCATTTGCTCATCAGGTGAATCTGATAACAAATTCCAAGTCACTCATTATGAAAACAGATAAATTATCACAGATATTATCCTCGCACCGCGCGAAAACTGTGGTGCGCATGTGCTGACAAATAGTAGGTATATAACACATGAATCTGACAGTCCGCGGATGCGTTTATGTACGCGTCGGAACTTTGTAGAAACAATTAAACATCCCTACCAACATTCCGACGGACTGTACAAAGTACAACAAAATTCTAAGTCTTATCATTTGTTTTTTTTTTTGCTATGCGCAACGGAAAAGTCACCAATCAAATAGTAGGTAAGAATACAATAGGAAGTTGGCCTGCCAAAATTGCAAAATGCCTGAATTTATCAGATCCTCTTTCTTATACCGGACATGCGTTTAGAAGAAGTTCAGCTACCTTTCTGGCGAACCAAGGTATTGATATTTTAGGCCTTAAAAGGCATGGTGGGTGGCGCTCGTCTTTTGTTGCCGAGGGATATGTGGAGGATTCAGTGCAAAACAAAATTGAGTTCAAAAAAAAAAAATACATAAATGTTCCACCGTTCCGCAAGCTCCAAGTACTTCGTCTGAAGATGAAGTATCCACAACAGAATAAATAGTACTGGCGAAGAAGACTATTGCAGAAAACCCTCCAATAACGTACAATAATTGTTCGAATTCTAATTTTAGTTTTATTTATAATAAAAAAGATTAATTTAAAACTTTAGCAATTGTATATTTAATTTTTAATTATGTAATTTCACCGCCTTCAGATCGGTAGGTAATCACATTAGGCATTTACGAAATCTCTACCGGTGGATACCGCATCTACCGATTGCATTCGGAAACACGAGTGGTTAATAGTTCGAAAATTGTACTATATCTACCAGATACATCTACCGGATCCATTATTTGTGGATCGAGTAATTCAGCCGGTAAATGCGGTAAATGAACAATCTAACCTCAAAAAAGTTAGTGATGCCAAACGAAGCGTGCGCGTTAAAGTGAAAATGTGTTCAATGTGGGAATCGGAAGTAGGACTGTGCTCAGTTTGTTAACTATGTCAAATTTCAAATCTGTTTTAATCTTTTAAATATTTTTCATAGGTTATATATCTACTCGGTTTACCACTTGCATTCTTAAAATATCGATTCCGGTAACTGTAACCTGTAACAGCTGTTTACCGATAAATACAGATAACAGTTCACCGGTAGAATTTTCGAAAAAGCCTATCACTTACCGATCAGGCACATCACTTACCGAGCAGTACCACATCACTTACCGAGCAGTACCGCATCACTCACCGGTCGGTAATTTGTAAATAAACCTTTGCTACCTTGGAAACCCTATCGGTAAAGATTAAAAAAAACTCGATTGTGCAAAAATATAATATATTCATTTATCAATTTTACGATTGTATTTAAAATATTACATGAAACAAAAACGTTGAAAATTACTTGTTTCAAATGTCAAATCTTCCCATTTATCCTTTTAAAATTAGCTATATTTTTCCGTAAATATTTTCATTTTACATATATGTAGCTTTTATGGCTTAAAAATTTATTTATATCCTAAAAGCATCCACATGGCATTTTTAAAAATTCAGCCGAATCACCTGGTCGCAAAATAAAAACTCTCGACTTCCCATCTTTACATTCGGAGCGGTAGTTCTACCGCGACACTGTAGAAATTAAATATTCCATCATTTTTAAGTGGACGCCATACTCTGTCCAGCAGAACACTACAGGTGCTTGAAGGGTAGGCTCCTTGCTATGAACTCACCCTCGCATATGTAATATGAATTTTTTAATAAGGCCACTGTGATTTTTTCCCTGAAATTACGTAGTTACGTCTGTAATATATGCTGAGTCGTGAATTGCCGTCGAGGTAACGTGATAGCATTTTTATGTTTGTTGTGTTTTATTTTATATCTGGTTTGGTTTATTATCTTCTTTGTATTCATGTATTTAAGGCAGGTTTATTCCAATTTTATTTTTGACTGCAGGGGATACATGTTAAAATGTTAATAAAATATTTTTTCAATTTTGGGTTCAACACAATCATGTTGGAAAACACCTTCCAGGATATTATTTTAATGTAGTATTTCTTCTTGTGAACTTTAATATATGCGAAAGAAAAACATTCACTGAAGAGGGAAATATGTTCATAAGAAATGATTGTTATAAATTATTTTTTTTTAAATATACATCTTTCAGAAAATAATTTTATTTGTATATATTTTTAAAAATATCTGCATAGTTATTATCCTCTACTAAAGTTATTTATGTAACAAATGTGTAAAGTAGTACTTTTTTGGTCGAGTGCGATGTTTTAAATTGTAGCACGAGACAAAAATACTATTTTACACACGTGTTGTTTCTCATAATACTGAGTGTACAGGCATTAAGCAGCTTCAAATACTGTTAGTGCTCTTTCTCATAACACTGTACAAAATGTAACTTTAACACTTGGAAGAATCTCAGACAGACGATGATTATTCTTTTATAATGTACAAATTGTACATTTAATATTAATATTAAAAATTAGGTTAGGTTAGAACACATGTCAAAAAAATGTTAATGTTCTTAAAAATTAGATTAGTACTCAATCTGTTAAAAGAATATTAGATTTGTTTCATTTATATGTATATTCATATTTCTCAATAAATTTTATTACTTTCATTATTATTTACTACATAATTAGTATATAATTGACAGGTAAATTAACCAAATTTTAATGTTGCCTACCAACGCCTATTTACTTTTCAAGCACTAGTGCGTGAAAATAAAATTTTAACACAAACCTACATGTCAATCGAACCTGACATTGACATCTGTCTATCAGAATTTTTTAAATTATATTAACTGTTCCCATAGCTGGCTTCTTCATGAAATTTAATTTACTACTCAATATCCATTGAATATGTGGTATAAAATGAAATCAAATATTTATAATAACATTAATTGTGAAAAAATGATATTTAACGGCGTTTTTTAAAAACTGTTAAAATCTTCAAATGAGGGCACACGCACAGGCACACGTACACGCACGCCCACACACGCGTGATATAAAATAATATAAATTCGACAGGAATCAGATAGCTATTGAAGAATCCGTGCTTATAATTTTTGCAGTTATTCTTTTCTTATAATTATGATTCATAATCTAGTTTTAATGTTCTAAAATGGATATATACAGGAGTAAAAATATTATGTTATAAGCAGTGATACTTTATTAAACTGTTACGCTGATAATGTGTTTTATGAACGTAGCCATCTGATTCTTGACAAAATTGTAACATTTTATTTCTAAAATATCTGGTGATGCTGATCTGCCGTTACATGGAATTTAATTTTTTAAATGTAATATTTAATTTAAAACCACTTTTTATTCTTGAAGTCTTCTTCTTAAAGTTACAAGAGAGTCAAATTCCACACTTATTTAAAATCCCATGTTAAATCCCGATGTTCCAGCTCTTTGTACATAAATGTACCTATAATATTTGTTACAATCAAACACGTTGTTCTAACTACGTACATCTTAATAATCGTAAATAATCGTTATTAATAATTGACAATTACAATACAGCAATATTTACACAATAAATCTCTGGAAACTAAATAAAATGAAGGGAAGGTGGTGGATAAGGTACATATATTTATTATGCGTATATAATATGGCATCAGAAATGTCGCTAGTGCCTAATTAAAAGCAATAATTTTTCTTTCGAAACGGTTTTACTAATTTCTCGTAGTTTGATAATGTTTCAACAAAATTAAGTTTGTTCATTTTTTATTGTAAATGAGGCTAATTTTTTAAAAATATAATATGAATTAGAATAAAATAAATTGGATTTAGCGCAAGATAATATACTGGTTACACAATCTGTTCTTTTCTGAGTATTATGTGATCTCTTTTAATAAAAACATAGACACCACCAGTAAAATCATAAACGACAAGTTTTCCAGACAGGCTATTAGACTCGCCTTACAGTGCATATAAAGTACTGCTTGCCTCGTACCACAAATCCCGCGGAATTTGACTGGAGAGAGAAATAATGCGGAATATTGCTAAAATATGTGGCAAAGTCTTCTTTCCTATTAGCTCTGCATATAATGCACAGTATAAATGCATGACATGACTGCCACACTTTTATTCCTTAACACTCAACGTAAAGTGTTACATCAAAAGGATTCATTGTGAACTGTTTAAAAGTTTTTGTCCACCCACAATTTCATAATTTATTTTGCTTTGTTGATTATGTTGTTCAAAGATTTTTTACACAATTTGGATGAATTTTTAAAATTATAATTTTCTGTAATAATAGTGTTAACATCTTTTTAACAAAAAATGGCGTTTATTATCCACCTTCTTCAAAACTTTTCTCAAAATGCATACTATTTTGACTAGCTCTTCTGTAATATTGTACTGTGTGATTGATTTTGGGTGTAACAATTGGAAAAAAATTAATCGAACAGAAAATTTTTATTTTTATATATTTTTTAAATGTAATCAAAGTGTTAGAAATGCACAGATATAATATTGTAACGTTTTTATTTAATTGGGTGAAGTATAAATATTAGAAAATTATTTTAAATTAAAATAAATGTTTATTAAGACGATAAATAAATATTAAAAATATAATAACAATGACTATTACTAAGAATTAAACAATTATTAAATACTATCAATATAATTAACTAAACACTAACACTATTTGTTATTTAAACAATTAATGAGACTATTTATTTACACGATATTACTGATTACTTATTTCCACTATTTATGTTACTTCACATTCAACTGTCCTACTTACTAACTAAACACTAACATTATTTTTTATTTAAACAATTAACGAGACTATTTATTTACACGATATTACTGATTATTTATTTCCACTATTTATGTTACTTCACATTAACTGTCCGACCTATCATAGAGTCTATGTACTCAACTGACAACAGCGTCTGTATATTAAACTGCTCAGACAGAATTCACACCTTTCTCCTCATTGTCTGCCTGTTTATGTAACTGTCTTTCTGACAGACTAACACTCTATGTGAAAGAATGAAAAAATGAATCTTTGCACACACATACTTGCACTCAACACCTTCTGGAATATTCTCGTGACATCTCGAACTATATAACAATACGAGGGTAATTACTAGTGCTGTCAAAAGTATTCGGTTAACCGATTAACCTGTTAACCGGTTAGCCGGTTTAAGTAGTTTCCTAAAAATTTAAATCGGTTAGTCCGGTTAACCGAAGCCGCTAAACCGATTAACCGCGGATAGCCGCAAAACCGGTTAACCGCGGTCAGTCACAAAACCGTTTAACCGCGAATGTCCAAAAATCTGGTTAACTGCGAAAAGTCGACAACAACCGTTTAACCGGCAAGTCTACAAAAACTGGTTAAGCGTTTTTCGACAATAACTCATGAATTTGTGAAAATGTATATCGATATTGGTATATTTTGTTCTTACGTTTGAGATACTTCTTGAATGGATTATTTGATGGACAAAGTTCAGTTGTTATAAACTAGTGATGGGATCATTCGAATGAAAATAATCGAAATATTCGATTATGAAAATGTCTCGAGATATCTCGAGTGATTTTTAAATCATTCGAATGATTATATCGCTCGAATGATATTTCGAGAACTCGAGTGCGCTTAAATCATTCGAATGATTTTATCGCTCGAATGGTATTTCATGTGTAGACTAAATATCTCGGTTAAAGTCGAGAACTCGAGTGCGTTTAAATCATTCGAATGATTTTATCGCTTGAATGGTATTTCATGTGGTAGACTGAATTTCTTAGGTAAACTATTCGTGAACTCGAATGCGCTTTCATTCGTATCTCGTATTTCGTAATTCGGACTATGGGAAAGAAAACTCACGTAGATTAGAAACAAAAATAATTTAATTTCTTTGTTAAACTGCAGTATTTAAATTAATAAAAACATTAAAAACAATAAAATAAAAAACTTTCACTATTTATCAATATTGGGTAACATCACTTTCATTGTAAATTACTAATGTAATTTTTTTTAGACTTTTTATAATAAAACCACATACGACTTAAATTCGTTTAATTTTTTTCATTTCTTTTTTAATTGTTGGTGAAAGTAACTATATATCATTTTACATTAAAAAATAAAATATTTTAGAAAACATATTATCTTGCTGTGTCACTAGAATGACAAAATGTCTGTAATATTAATAAAAATTATCTGTATCATAATTTAATTTAACTAAATAAAATGAAATTATAGCGAGTGGGCCAACTTCATTGAGACGGGGCTCGTATAATTATTATTATTATTATTCACCTTATCAAATAGGAAAATGAAAAATAAACCTGAATCAGTTGTCAGTTTCTCACTGCCAGTCTGCCAGTATTATCACAGACCAAAGACCAAAGAGTATTATTGCAATTACTACAGACATGCAGCAGAGCAGAAGACTGAACGAGATACGGGAATGTGAGATGCGAAGTAATCCGAATACAACCGAACCGAGAACCGAGATCGAATGATTTGTGTTAGGGAGGGGTATTTTTCGCTCGAGCATAAAACTATTCATTGAATGAACGAATGAAGTTCTCATATCTCGAATACTCGAGTGATCATTCGATTATGAAATTCATTCGAATACTCGAATGATCATTCGATTATGAAATTCATTCAAATACTAATAATTCGATTCTCAAAATCATTCGATTATGCCCATCACTATTATAAACGTTATATCTACTTTAATAAAAAATTATAACATCTTTTCTTAATAACAAAATTCAAAAAAAAGTATCCCATGTCCTTTTTTAGAGAGCATGTTATTTTTGTATTTCTACATATTTATTATTGTCTACCTACTAATTTGAAGTAAATTTATATTTTTGACGATTAATCTGTTATGCAGTTAAAAGATTCATAGCAGTTAGCCTATATCTGGACGGCGAGCCCCCGACTAGCGCGTGCGAGCCGACGCATAGCCGAATAGAAGCATTCTAGTAGGAGGAGGAGCCTAGATAGGCGATCAATAATAGTGCAGCGCGCGAAAGGCGGGCGACGTGAGACGGGCGGTAACGTAAACAAGGGTGATAAGCGTAATTACTAGTGCTGTCAAAATCCGTCGAAAATGGTAACCGGCTAACCGTGACAAGAAACTACGGTTAACCGATTAACCGCAGTTAGTCGGATAATCGCGTTTAACCGGCTAACCGCTACTAACCGGCTACCGCTAGTAAACGGTTAACCACGGTTAACCGCAATTAAGCGTTTCTACATATCGTGATATCATTGAATGAATGAATGAAGAAGATTCTTCATTGATAATATACCAGGCTCTAAGACTAAGTGGAATCAGTTGTACAAACTCGGAAAAGAAAATACACGAAAAATACGAATCATGTGAATTTCTACCTTTAACATTAACATTACATATACAAAATCTATAATAAATAGACGAATTATGTCAAAAATAGACTTCTGTTTCATACAACTGCAAGTATTATACAATTTTAAGACAATTTTCTGCTTCTTGTATTATATCTTGTTCAAATATTAATTTAAGAAACACATTTTTATATAATTCATTATTGCAATCAGACGACCATTGTTGGAATTTTATTCATACGATAAGTACCTATCTTTTACAATAAGAAAATATGTATATCTATCTAAAAGAATTTTTCATGTTACTAGAAGATAACTGTTGCAAAATTATTTTCTTAAACATCTATTCCTCATATAATCTTCTACGAAATTTATAAAATTTGATACTTCAATCAGTAATTTTAAAAATTATTTCATCCCCCACTGCAACACATAATATTTGACGTCCTATCATTCGCATTTATTGCAAATATTTTATAGAATAGAAATTGCAAAATTATTCTGACAAAACATAACCTTGCTATGTTTCAATGAGTAACCATTTTGTCACTTTTGTCCGCTGTCGGCCCTGACTACTTTTGTGCACACCGCCTATATACGTAGAGCTGACGGAAGGTTATGTGTCGGTCACATCAGATTTTTTTATTTGAGTTTAAATTTAAATCCTAAACATTTTCAAATACTTTTTTAGTGTTTTAAATTAAAGGCAGGTATGTTTATTTTATGTACGTCACGTCAGATGGCCCCATACACAATATCAATCCAAAACTTCACGAGAAGTTAGTGCTAGGTTTGTGCTGGTTTGTGCTAGAATCTTAAAGTTTGTGCTGTTTATTTGCGCCAATTATTAACGATTGAAATGGGGAATCTGGCGTGACACTAAGAGTAAACCCCTTTTGTTTATAACAATATTTGAATAATAAGACAACATGCAGTTAGTGCTAGGTTTGTGCTGCTCAAATTCAAATTATGAAAGTTTGTGCTGTTTATTTACATATACTATTAACAATTGAATTGGGGAATCTGGCATGACACCAAGAGTAAACTACTTTTGTATAAAACAATATTCGGGTAATAGTAACGTCAATAGTTAGTGCTAGGTTTGTGCTGCTAAGATACAAATTATATAAGTTTGTGCTATTTATTTACATCTATGATTAACAATTGAAATGGGGAATCTGGCGTGACACCAAGACTAAACTCCTTTTGTCTAAAACAATATTCGGATAAAAAAACGTCATTAGTTAGTGCTAGGTTTTCGCTGCTCAGATACAAATTATAAAAGTTTGTGCTATTTATTTACATCTATGATTAACAATTGAAATGGGGAATCTGGCGTGACACAAAGACTAAACTCCTTTTGTTTAAAACAATATTCGGGTAAAAATAACGTCCATAGTTAGTGCTAGGTTTGTGCTGCTCAGATACAAATTGTAAGTTTGTGCTATTTATTTACATCTATGATTAACAATTGGGAATCTGGCGTGACACCAAGACTAAACTCCTTTTGTTTAAAACAATATTCGGGTAAAAATAACGTCCATAGTTAGTGCTAGGTTTGTGCTGCTCAGATTAATCATATCTATTGGATAAATATTTTAACCAGTTGTTTAAAATTAACGACTGGGTTACAAAATAAGCCCGCAACATATAACCGACTATCGCCTACTTTAATTTAAATTAATAACTTCGGTGATGGACAAACTGTTTTCCTATTGGCTATGAATGACGTGCTGTATGTAATTTGACCTCATACGAGTAGGTGGTTGTTTTTCATACCTATTTCTGACGCCAATTTTTTTATTTTATTATTTAAGAAATTAACAAATTATTATTTTTAATACAGTGTAAAGTATTGCACAAACTTTCTTTTAATTAAAATACTTTAAAAAAAATGTGAAATCGGCTCATTGTTAATAATAAATATAAACGGTACAAACTTTTATAATTTGTATTTAAGCAACACATGCCGAGCATTGACAGTGGATATTATTGTTACTCAGATATTATTATAAACAAAATGAGGTTTCCCTTGGTGTTACGCGCCATATTCGCCATTTCCATTTTTTATACAAGCGTAAATAAACAGCATAAAATTTCATAATTTGAATCTGAGGAGCACAAACTTAACACAAACTGTGGATTATGTTATTTGCAAATATTATTATAAACGAATTGGCTTTACTCTTAGTGTCACGCCAGATTCCCCACTTCAATTGTTAATAATAGATGTAAATAAACAATACAAACTTTCGTAATTTGTATCTGAGCAGCACAAACCTAGCACTAACTATGGACGTTATTTTTACCCGAATATTGTTTTAAACAAAAGGAGTTTAGTCTTTGTGTCACGCCAGATTCCCCATTTCAATTGTTAATCGTAGATGTAAATAAATAGCACAAACTTATATAATTTGTATCTTAGCAGCACAAACCTAGCACTAACTATTGACGTTACTATTACCCGAATATTGTTTTATACAAAAGTAGTTTACTCTTGGTGTCATGCCAGATTCCCCGTTTCAATTGTTAATAGTATATGTAAATAAACAGCACAAACTTTCATAATTTGAATTTGAACAGCACAAACCTAGCACTAACTGCATGTTGTCTTGTTATTCAAATATTGTTATAAACAAAAGGGGTTTACTCTTAGTGTCACGCCAGATTCCCCATTTCAATTGTTAATAATTGGCGCAAATAAACAGCACAAACTTTGAAATTCTAGCACAAACCAGCACAAACCTAGCACTAACTTCTCGTAAAGTATTGGATTGATATTGTGTATGGTGCCTTCTAACGTGACGTACATGTTTATTTTCAGTAGTTTAAAGACAGAAAAAATATATGGCGAGTAATATTTTGTCAGATTAATAGGCAATGATCGATAATATACTCGTTCGTAAATTATTGTCTTTTTCTTTAACTTTGAAACGTTAAAACTAGCTTATAGCAAATGAGCAAATATAACTTTTAAGTAATATATTCATATGTACTTACGTACTGTACACTATACAATACAACAGATATAGGTAATTCATTTATATATTATCTGCCATAAATCTCTTTAACATATAAATCTAGATGCAGATACAAGCAGACAAGTATCATATTAAAATTCCTCTTACAATATCTTGCATGTTTACAGAAATCTTATCATTTTTATAGCAATTCAATACATCCCTTACAAGTTCTTTTAGCTCGAGAACATCTCTATTAGACCATCCCACGTTTTCCGGCGTCCTTCATCTGTCAATATCGTACTGCAATCCAGCACGGCACGCATATAGTATCGCAGACAGCCTTGACAAAACTCTTTCTCGTGTTTACTAATTCAGAGAATATTGACTGTCGCTACACGAGACGCAAACAGACACTGCTAGAGGAAGAATAGATCCAGTTGCAGTTGCAAACCCGAGACACGAAAGAGAAAATGAATTGTTTGTCGCAAATATGAGGTTTGAATCTCAGGAACTAGGTCGCAATTTCATTTCGTTAAAATAATTGCTAGAGGTTTTAAGATAGATGAAATGGTGGTTTGATTCACAAGGTAAATAATCTGGGGAGACCACAAACATAGACTCCCAGCGTTGAAACATATATTTTCATCTTTACGTGGAATAATAGTGACAGAAGTTGTTTATGTAGTTATAATGTAAATATTTTTAATGGTTCTGTATTTTATACATAGGTAGTTATATTTATAAATGTTTCTAGTTCCGTTTGAATAGTAGATTTAATAAAAAAATAATATTTTTTTTTCGTCAATTAAAATCTCATGATTTAAATAAATTAATAATATTTCATACCCAGTTAGTAACAAAGACTAAAATTTTAAACGATCCTAAACAAAAAAATCTGGTGTGGCCAACACAATACCTCCCGCCATGTACCGCCCGAGTGACAAAAAGAATTAAGCTAATCCTTATTTTTGGATTAGCGAATTTTACTTTAATTTTGGCAGTTTATTTCTTAAAATTTAGTCTAATCTAATCCAAGTAACTACCTTTTTTGATAATAAAATGAAGATTAAATTTTAAATACCGGGATAAAATAAAATTCACTAATCCAAAAATGAGAATTAGCCTGAACTTTTTTGCAAATCGTTAATTTTTATTAATCTAAATACATACCTACATATTTATATATGCTGTATTGATTTCCTTTCCCATTGTTCTATTTACTTTTTTTCTTTTTAAAACGTTCCTATAATTAATTTGAAATGATTAGTTCTTTGACAGTGACAGTGATATTTATCTGTCAGTTACATACATTTGAATAACTGCGCAACCAAGGAGTTTTGTTTATGTAAAGCGTAGGCTCCGGGATTTAAATTATAGATAATTTTATAAATTTATCCATAAAATATATAGAAAAAGTATTAATGCAAATCTGTATAAAATTTAATAATCTTTAATTTTTATAATAACATTATTGTCGAAAAAATAACATTTAAAGGTATTTTTCGAAGAAAAACTATTTTGAGCTTCTAGTAAAGTGCCATTTCCGGTTATCCGATTTACACAAAAATCTAATGGGCTCTTTCCAGTACAGAAAAAGTTCGAAATACAAGGTTTCAAAATTTTCTGAATGATAGTATTTCAGTTAGAGTGAAGGATCCACACACAGATACACACTTACATACACACATACATACACACAGACATCATCGTGAAAATCTTAAAATTGGATTCTAGGGATCTTAAAACGTGGTCATTTACCAAAATCTCGATATGCGATTTTAGCACGATCCCTATACCTCCCTTACCAAGGGTAGCGGGAGGTAAAAACTGATGTGGCCAACACAATAACTTCCGCCATTTAATTTTTATTAATTTACTTATTTGCTTATGTTGAAAACTGTATTGTATTTCTTTCCACATAACTATTGTTCTATTTACTTTTTTCATATTACAACGTAAGTATTAATAATTTGAAATTAGTTTCTTGACAGTGACATTTATCTGTCAGTTACATACATTTCACAAAGAAACTGTGTAACGAAAACGTTGCGATTGTTTAAAGCGTAGGCTCCGGGATTTAAATTATAATTTTATAAATTTATTCATCATATATATATATATATATATATATATATATATATATATATATATATATATATATATATATATATATATATATATATATATATATATATATACAGGCTGTTAATTAAAAAGTGGGCCATAGGCGTTTAACATGGGAAATCAGTTTTTCCTTGCGCATAAGTTCCCAATTAATTTTAGACAAAAGTGTTTTAAATAAAAGTTGTAGTTAATTAAATTATACACCAACATCACTAAACAGATTTTATTTTGCATGTTTAGTAACCTGTAAAATCCGAATTGAAATTCTATAAATATTGCTCATTTCTAGTGATAGCCATGGAATTTAAACAAAATTACAAAGAAATGCATATCGTTTGAAATGTCAGAAATTCGATTTTCAAATAAAAATTACTGATAATTATATTCTATCCTAAGTCCTTAAAAATATTTTGTTTTTATAATCTACATCTAAATTATAGCTTAGATTTTATTTATTTTTATTTTGTAACCTGCAAAATCGAAATTCTGACAATTCAAACGATATGCATTTCTTTGTAATTTTGTTTAAATTTCATGGCTATCATTACAAATGAGTAATATTTATAAAATTTCAAATTGGATTTTACAGGTTACTAAACATGCAAAATAAAATCTGTTTAGTGACGGTGGTCTAGAATTTAATTCTCTACAATATTTATTTGAAACATTTTTGTTTAAAATTAAATGGGAAGTTTCGCGCAAGGAAAAATTGATTTCCCATGTTAAACGCCTATGGCCCGCTTTTTAATTAACACCCTGTATATATATATATATATATATAAAGTATTAATGCAAATATGTAGAAAATTTAATAATCTTTAAAGGTATTTTTTTGAAGAAAAACTATTTTGAGCTTTAAGTAAAATGCCATTTCCGGTTATCTCATTTACACCAAAATCTAATTTACCAAAATCTCGATATGCGATGTTTAATACGATCCCTATACCGCCTTAACCAAGTGCAGCGGGAGGTAAAATTGCTTATCAAAATTTTGACAGCAATGTTTTCATTGCATTGGTAATTCATTTTACATTTTATCTCGACGCAATGTTGCCAATTTAAGGAACGTTTAAAATTTAAGTTACATTTTATAAAGTTACTTTATAAACCCTGAACTCAACTGATATTTTAGCCCCCCCCCCTGAATTTTTAGTTCTATTTTTTATATGCATTTTTTGTATACTGTACTGGTAGCAACTATCTACTTACTATCTTAGGAATGTGTCCAGTAAATAAGACTTTACGGCTTAGGCTAGTAGTACTTACCAACCAAGATATAATAATACATTTTCTGTTTTCGGGTACAACATTTTAATGTACTCAAAATGTAACAAAAGTTTTATAAATTACTTTCCTAAACATATTTTATAACCATGCCCGGATAACCCACAAGGCCCATGGTGCAGGTTCGGAGGGGGCGCAGATTGAGTAGTTGAAAAAATGCGAAAACAGATAAAGAGAAGTGCCTGAAGTTACCAAACAACGTAAATAAGTCATATTTGCTTTAATTTTACAAAAACAGTATCCTAAAGTGATTGGTAAATCCTATGGGGCTATGGCAGTTGTCGAAGATTTTAAATAATTTTAATATTTATACCGGGTATTTTAGGCCGACCGACACATAGGAGATTAACTTGTGAAATTAGTTAATTGTGATTAGTATCTCCCCAGTGCAAGATATTAAGTTGAAAATTTGTGGACTAATTGGAATATACTAACTATAGCCACATAGACCAAATTAGTAAATTTAAATGGATATCAGAAGAGAATAAGGAAATTTGTAGAATTTCCAGGATTGTTAGTTTGATGGTTACCAACTAACAGCTTAAATAGCATAGTGCTAGCGTTTGCGCTTGGTAATAAACAAAACTCGGAGAGGCTAGGTTCGGAACCAGCCAGCAGCAAAATTTAATTTTTACTTGTCAATAATATTTTTAATTTTTATTGAAATTTAATAAAACGGATGCGTTATTTTTTATTATAAATATTTATTGTAATTATTTAACAGTATGTTGTAATCAGTGTGATTCTACGAAATAGGTACGTATAATTTACGCTTTAAATAATGTTTATATTTTATTAAAAGTCAATAAAAGATTAAAAACATTAATAATAAAAATTATTTTGAATAGTAAAAATTAAAAATTAAATTTTGCTGCTGGCTGGTGCCGAACCCAGTCTTTCCGAACGTTATTGCCAAGCGCACACGCTACCACTATGCTTTTTGTACCTACTGTTACTTAGTAACCATTTTAACAGGTATCCGAACAATATTTCACAATCTACAGGCAATATTTTCATTGTACTTTTGTTTTATTCTACAAATTTTCTAATTTTTTTCTAATATTGCACTTTTCAATTGACTAATTTCAACTGTAATCCGTAGAATTAATATCTCTAATGAGTATACAAAATTTCACACTATTCACAATTAACTGGTATCGCATGTTAATCTCCCATGTGTCGGTCGGCCTAAGACACTCGGTATACCGGGTGTCTATTTTTTTATGAACCTTAGCAAATACAACGGTAAAATTTTCATATGGCTGTAATTTGTGCCCTATGAATTTTAGAATAAAAGTTTAAATACGAAAACTGTTTAGTATTTAAAACTGCATCTAATGAATCCAAAATTATTGTTTACATGCGCTTAATTCGCGAAAGAGAAGCAAAATAATAGTTGTAATGTTTGGCTATTTACGGGCTGCCATGAAAAAATAGAACAAAAATTTTAAACTGATTTTAATAAATTAATTTTAATTAACTATAAAAAGATAGTTCATAAACGTATCTATGAGCGCAAAGAAATGCTAATTCGTCTTCGAAATAGTCCTTGCCGATGTGCTAGCCTTTCATATCTTTTTACGTATCTCGAAAAGTTTTAGTCTCTTGTATTGTGTCTTTTTATTAAATCTATTATAAGCATTGAATTGCATTCCCAGCTAACAAATCAACGCTGTTTTTTTTTTAAAAAAAGTAATACCATCCCAAGATTTATTTTTATTTCTATTAATGCTGCAAGAAAAGTAGTCCAATACTGTACCTATAAATAGAAATGGGGTATCAGTTTTTGTTCAGCATTTATAAGAATTTGTGAAGACATTTTTCCAAGAAAACAAGAGCATGTCTAAATTGGTCAGAACAATAGATAACTTCGATCGATTTTTAGCTTTTTACCGTCACCTTTAGGTAAGGAAGGTATTGTCTTTGGTCAAAAAATTCGGTGGTGAGTTTTTGATGAATAAGCACGTTTTAGGGTCCCTAGAATACGATTTTACTATTTTTACGATGATGTCTCAATGTGTGTGTGTGTGTGTGTGTGTGTGTGTGTGTGTGTGTGTGTGTGTGTGTGTGTGTGTGTGTGTGTGTGTGTGTGTGTGTGTGTGTGTGTGTGTGTGTGTGTGTGTGTGTGTGTGTG
>OY720453.1:58810490-58857990 GCA_963082715.1 Harpalus rubripes
TATAGGATCTTTTGTTAGAAACTTTCTGTATGGAATTCGTATAAAATACATACAACTGCCTTAAGGTAATGTACAAGAAATATAATCTTTTGCAAGGAACTTTCTGTATGACATTTATACAAAATACATATAACTGACGGAAGGTAATGTGCTGGCCACATCAGATTTTTTTAAATGAAATTGTATCGATTCAGTTTTTGTTATTTCTCATCTCAGATATAATTTTTGTCCGACTTTCTGCAACGTAGTTTATGATATCAATTAATATTTGCATAGGTATTGTTTACAGTTTTAGCGTAAATATTTTAAAGTTAAACAATCATTACTTGCCAAATTTCCTACGCATTATGTCTAAGTAATTTCATAACTTCCCAAGTAATCCATAAAAATGTAAAGATATCTTTACGCAGCGAAATCCACTTATAGCCTTATTTCCTTCTGTAATGATCAAATCTAGCAGATAATTCGAACGCTTTCGCGGATGCGTAAGTCACGATTAACCCGGCTATGAAAGTGCTAAATTTCCATGTTGATAGGCGCTGCTCCGTTCTGCGTCTGGCCTCTGATAGAAATTTATTTGCTTTACGTGAATGTGGGAGCAAGAAGGACTAAGAACATTGGATATTGGCTGAAATGGAGAAATGAAACAGGGTAAAGGGAAAGGAGAATACTATAGTTGAAAGTCAGAAATTTGGTATATTTCGCATGAGGCTGTCTCAAAAGTAAAGAGACAAAATTTATTTGCATTTATTTTTTCACAAAAGAACATTTGAAACTTAATTTATAGATTCCGACCGACACCAAAATTATTTAGAATTTTAAATGGTATAAAAATGACTTCTGTGGCTCATTCTCCACGCCAAAGACACTGGTACGACACTACCCTATACGTGTTTACTTGAATTTGGTGACCTTCAACAGGCTCGCTTTACGCGCTAGCATAGGCGTACGTAAGATGCCTGTCTAGGTATCTGGTAGGAAAGATTATTTATTTTAATATTAATGTTAGTACTATGAAAATTTTTGAAATAGCATTCGTGTAAAACCCTTTCCGGTCTAAATTAAAATGTAAACATACAGAAAATACGTGAAACCTAATTCATATTTAAATTTTCATGTCCATTTGATAAATATAAAAATATAATAATTATTCTAAATTAATAAAACTCCTTAACAATTACATATAACATTTAAGGTGCATTCACAAATGAAAATTAGGTTTAGATTTATGGTTTATACTTTAGATTTAAAGACTTTAACCCCATATTATGTAATGACTCCATTCACACTTCAGAATTTAGTATCTCTAAATCCAAACCATAAAGCTAAACATTGCAAGGTCCAAACTTTAGGTTTATGATTTAGTTTGACATCACAAACTTTGCCAATGAGAACGAGTCTGAATGATATAGACATATATACCCATCTTTATTTAGTATCCACTTGCTGGATTCGGCTTTTTAAACAAATGCAAGAAGAACATGGAGACTGTCATAACTTATATGCTGAAATATAACCAATAATACCAAGCAAATGACAGTTTCACGGTGCACAGGTGTCTTGTTGAGTACTGCTCTACCGATATTTTAATCTTGTTTTTGAAGCATTTACACAGATGTCGGTACATATCAAAACTAATTTTCAGGTAATTTAAACTTACATTTGTGAATGACTTATTTAAACCTAACCAAAACCATAAACCTAATTTTCATTTGAGAATGCACTTTTAGTGTATCAAAATATACTGAGGCGGTCAATAGATATGTAAAATAAAATAAATATAATTATTTTCTGGGTCAGCCGGTAATCTAATAACGCTTTTTAGAATTGTTTTAACCTTATTATTTGGAAAGCCTTTTACGCAAGAATATATTAATACCACCCGGCATTATGTCTAGTACTCTAGTCTGGTAGTCGTAATAATCTTACGCTGAACCGCCCTGCACACGAATACTGTCACTCCGTCACTGACGTAGCCTGGCGTACCGGAGTACGCTCAATCTCCTTGCGTTACCCCCCCCCCCCTGGTCCAAGTTCACGCACACATTGCCGTGAGCACACGGACGGCAATAATTTCCGGATCATTTTTGTGCTGTTTAAAATTTGGAAATATTTTGAAGTTTCCATGATCAGATTCGAATCTGGGCCATCAATATTGTTTTCATTAAAAGAACTAATCGAAAACTAAATCTGAACCAAAATCATATTTTAGGATATTGAATAGGCACTACTATATAATTAGTACACAGGATGGTGACTCGAACACCGAAACATAGGGATTTAACATGTAAAATCAGATTTTCGTAATTTCCTGCTTCTCTAATTATTTCGGGTAAAAAGCTTCAAATAAAAGTTGTAGAGCATAATTCTACATCAGAATCGATAACCAAAATTAACTGTGCATGCTTTGTAACGACAGAAATTAATTTTTGTTATCGATTCAGATGTAGAATTTCATGCTATACATCTGTTATTTGAACCTTTTTACCTTCCGTCATCTTTAGGTAAGGAAGGTATTGTCTTTGGTCAAAAAATTCGATGGTGAGTTTTTGATGAATAAGCACGTTTTAAGGTCCCTAGTATACGATTTTACTATTTTTACGATAATGTCTCTCTGTGTGTGTGTGTGTGTGTGTGTGTGTGTGTGTGTGTGTGTGTGTGTGTGTGTGTGTGTGTGTGTGTGTGTGTGTGTGTGTGTGTGTATGTGTGTGTGTGTGTGCGTGCGTGCGTGCGTGCGAGCGTGCGTGCGTGCGTGCGTGCGTGCGTGCGTGCGTGCGTGTGTGTGTAACAAAATTTTCGTCTACGATAACTCTAATACTGCACTTCCAAAAATTATAATTCTTTCGTATTCCTCTTCGTTGCATCCACATGAAGAGCTGATTTTGGTTATAATTGGTCAACCGGAAGTACCCTCATTTGCAGATTTTAACAGTTCTTCTTGAAAAAACGATGTTAATTATAATTTTTTCACATTTAATATTATTATGAATATTAAAGAACATTGTATTCTTTATACGATTTGACTGCATTTTATACTTCATATTAAATGGATATAGAGTTATAAAATTATAAAGAAATTAAATTAGCCAGCTATGCTAGAAATAGCTACTATATTAAGAAAATTCTGATTGAAAGATGTCAGTGTCAAGTGCAATGACATATTCGTAATATATTTGTGTTAGGATCTTTTTGCTCGAAATTTTCTGTAAGAAATTTGTATAAAATACATACAACTGTCGAAAGGTAATGTACATACAAGAAATTTATAATCTTTTGCAAGGAACTTTATGTATGGATTTTATAGAAAATACATACGCATTTACGAAAATTCTACCGGTAGATATCGCATCTACCGACTGTGTTCGAAAACACGAGTGGTAAAAAGTTACCGTGTTCGAAAATTGTTAAATATCTACCAAATCAATCTACTGGATTCATGAAGAATCTAATCTCAAAAAAAGGTAGTGATGCAAAGTGAAGCGTGCGCGGTAAAACTAGAAATGTGTTCAAAGTAGGACTCTGCTCATTTTGTTAACTACGTTAAATTTCTAACCTGTTTTAAATTTTCAAATTTTTTCGTAGGTTATGGATCTACCTTGTTTACCACTTGCGTTCTTATAATATCGATTCCGGTAGCTATAAACTGATAAAAGCTGTTTACCGGTAACAGTTCACAGGTAGAATTTTCGTAAATACCTCATATAACTGACGGAAGGTAATGTGCTGGCCACATCAGATTTTTTTATCTAAAGTAATTAGGTAAGCAGGAAATTTCGAAAATCTGATTTATAGAATGGAATGTCCTAATTTAGTCGAAAAAATAAAGCCGGTATCTCACTGTAAAAAAAATTATAAAATTTTTATAATTTTTTTTTATAAAAACGTTCCATGAAAAGTACTGCATCCAACTGTAAAAATTTTTACGCGTTTTTATGGAGTGTTGCATAACGCATGAAAGAGAATTGGCGCCAAAGATACTACTAAACTTCATTTTGTGGCCATTGTTGTGCAGAGGTAGTTGCGTTTTGTAATTTCATTATGAATAACGTCAATTCAAATAAAAAACTGTTAGCTGCAATAATTGTTGGAGTAATGGGTTACACAGTTATACAAAAAATAAAAAAAATCAGAACGTTGCTGGTGGACTAGGCTATGGCTGGAGAAAAGAAATAAAAATCGCAGTGTTTTAGTTATCGCACACAACGAATTACGAATAGAAGATAAAATACATTACAGAAATTTTCTTCGAATGAAAGACCATTTCTTAAAAATCATGCACATGGTTCGAAATTAAAGTGAGAAACTGACACTCATCTAAGGCAGTGTATTTCTGCACAGAAAGATGGGCATTGTTCTATCTAGTGTACACATAAATTTTGAAAAATTAATCCTTTTATCGTCACTTCTTACAGGGTACGACGCGAGTATATAGGTGAATAAAGACCATCTTAAAATGCTTGAACGGATTTGTATGGGCTTCTCGTTTACTTCATATTTTATTTTTGCAAATTTGTATAGGTAATTCAAAATACACTTTCTATAAATTATAAATCAAGATATTTATACTAATACTACGTAAAATTATTGGTTGAAAAATTTGGTTACGATTAATGAGTATTCTAATAGGATTCGGACGGAAATTTGAAGGGAGAATAAAGAAATGCAGAAAATAACGCATATATATTAATTAACTTTAATACATATTTTTTGATGTGGTTTTGCCTGATTATTATAAGATAATAACATTTAGCAGTTGAAAATCGCACTCTGCTTTGCGTATTATAATATTCAGGCAATTTTGTGTTGTATACAACTTTTTCATTTCTATACAAATCAATTAAAATGCTTCTTATTTTCTCTAATTTCAATATAAATACACGCTCACCGCTGTTCAAATAATGTCAGGGAATAACAACAACGCTGTCTCTTTAGAAATGATTTTACACATGGTTCAAGCAAGCGCATTGCGCACGCCCGCATCAACGTCCAATCATAACGCAGCTTTCAACAAAATGAATACAGCCTGCTGTATTTATGTGACGTCACATCAAAATTTTTACGTGACGTCATGTAAATGCAGTTTTCTTAAAAATCCTATCAAAACGGTTTTTATAAAAATATTTACGTCCATTTTTATAAAAAAAAAATTACAGTGGGATACCGGCTTAAGAATTTTTGATAGAAAAGTGTGTATGATCCATGCACACGCGTATCGTTACAAATCAAAGAGATACAGGTATGCCTATTTGTTCATTCGTTCATACTTATGACCTTGATGACTATGAATATTAATTATTTATATATTCATATTATTTTCGTTTATTTTCTGTATATGAATAAGTTTCATCAGCAACTTTTTCCCTCTGTCTCGATGTTAGCACTGGTGGGCAAGTAATTTCATAGCTGGAACATTTTATTTCTCCCTATTCGCTGTGTCAATGTTTGTCATCCACTTGGCATGGAACAAATCATCCGCTACCGGCGCTGTCTGCCAGCAGAAGATAACACTGACGTCACTCACGTTCGTGCCTTGCGGTCATAAACTTTCCAGACAATATGTGACCAATTGCAATCACGATACCAGAATCACTCTTGTCAGCACGCATGTCGTCATATGAATATGAGCTTGCTAAATGGTGTATGTGAATGGAAGGTAGATGAATTGAAATGCATATGTGGATGGAAAGTGATCATTATTGGGAGTTATTGCGGATTACAGAGATATTAGTAATTATTAAATGCTGATTCTGCACCCAAAACGATGCAATTGAAAATACTTACATACATATGTAGGTATCCAAGTGATTTAGAATCGGGAATTTCGTCGATAATATTTTTTTTCTAAATAGCTGAGTTTTTAGATATTGTAACGTTTTTATTTATTTAGGTGAAGTGTAAAAATCAAAGAATTATTACTAATTAAAATAAATGTTTATAAAAACGATAAATAAATATTTAAAAGATAATAACAATGATGATTACTATTATATTAAAAACTAATTTAAGATTACGAATATAATTAACTAGCTAAACACTATTTATTTATTTATTTATTTAAACAATTAAAATGACTATTTATTTACACGATATAACTGATTATTTATTTGGACTATTTATGTCATTATTTATTTATATCACATTCAACTGTCCGACCTACCGACCTCCACAGCGACTATATACTTAACTGACCCAACAGCATCTGTATATTCAACTGCCCGGACAGAATTCATACCTTTCACCTCACCGTCTGTCTAATTATGTAACTAACTGTCTAACTATCTAATTGTCCTTCTGACGGACTAACTTTCTAACTTAGGAAAATTTCATGAAAAATCAACTAGCACCGCCAGGGCTCGAACCCGGGACCTCCCACTTGCCGGGCGGGAACTCTGCCTACTGAGTTACGGGCCACCGACGATGTCAATTTATTTCTCTTGCACAACTATGCTAGCACTGTAGTTGAATATGGCGAACTATGCCGTCTATACTCGGAACAGTCTAGTATGACGTGCTCATGGCAGGCCTACTGGATAAATTAGGGAAAGAGGATCATGACAAATTGTCAATAAAGTAAATAACTTAGGAAAGTCATATTCAACTACAGTGCTAATATAGTTGTGCAAGAAAATCAATTGACATCGTCGGTGGCCCGTAGCTCAGTTGGTAGAGTTCCCGCCCGGCAAGTGGGAGGTCCCGGGTTCGAGCCCCGGGGGTGCCAGTTGATTTTTCAAAAACTTTCCTAAGTTATTTACTTTACTGACAATTTGTCATGATCCTCTTTCCCTAACTTTCTAACTTCCTCAGCCTCAGTATCACTGTCCGTATGCCACAACTCTTCAACACCACTGCCGAGTATTCATTTCCAATCGCCGTTATTTTCCCCGTATACCTAGCTTCACAATACTTCTCAAAACCAGTACCTTCCCGAGTACTCCACTCGACACTAAGCTGCATACGCTCACCACGATACAGCTGCCTTCATACTATCTACGTAACTGTCCTTTTGACGTACTAACTCTCTATATGACTGCCTTCGCACACACGTACGTCCCTTAAATAGTGGTTCTTAACACCTTCCGGAACATTCTCGTGATGTCTCGAACTAAATAAAAATGCGCGGGTAATTACGTTTATTTTCCCTTGTTTACCTGACCACCCGCCTCACGTCGCCCGCCTATCGCGCGCTGCACTGTGTTATTGATAGCCTACCTAGGCTCCTCCTCCTACTAGAATACTTCTATTCATAGTCGTTGGCTCGCACGCACCGGTCGGGAGCTCACAGACCAAATGTTGTAGGTACTCTCGCGTTACAATATGTTAAAGTTAAGAAATAGATTTAAAAATCAATGGGTGTAAGGTGGCCATATAGAATTTGTCGAAGTGATTCAATATATACACATAAAGAGGGTATATGGTAATAGCATGAACTCTTGATTAAGTGTGATTAGCGAGAAGATGACTAGTAATGTTTTACCCCTGTCACGCGTTTATGGATTGTTTACAGAAAAATACTTCAAATACAATCTCATTTTGGTCAAAACGGTTGTTTTACAAAATAACAATTCATAACTAAGTTCATGCAAATCTATTTTTAATTACTGTCACGAAATTTAATTTAATAGTACCACAAATTAACAGTATGCATCCTTTTAATACATGCATAAATTTTAAAGCCAATAAAGTTGATAATTCGAGCTGACATATTTTGGAATATTCGTTACTGATGATCGCATTATTAGCGTCACCACTGAAAATAGTTCTTGGAATCGCGGGACGCATCGTAAATTCCGAGTTTTACGCGTAAAATAAGTGCATTTTACGCTAATAACTTACCCACAGTCATTGGTTGCAAGACATAGCGCATTATTTACTATTCTCAGTCCCACTACCACAGTTGATTAGTTGTGGATTTACGACAAATATACACAAATTTGGGGTTCTGTGCCAGCATGCGGTGGGTAGCCGTGAATGAAGCCACGCTACAGGTGACAAAACAGGAATGCCAACTGTCGTAAATAAAGGCAATTTCGAGAAAAAGTCCTCACTAGAAGCTGAGATATACGATTATTATTGTAACCAACACAGCCATTGAATAAAAATGAATTTAACAAATTATTTAAATTTGGATTTGAATGGTTTCAGACACAGTGACATGTGTATTACTTGGTTTCAAGCTGGACAATACACTGGAATATTTGTTGTTGGCAGTTTACAACATTTTATGGACTTGCTTCATAATTATTATAATAACAATTGCTATTTTTCACCTGTTGTACGGATATATTGGTCCATAAATGAACACCCAGGATTTTATGTTTGTACAGTGTTATAAAAAGATTTCCGAATGGTGTTAAAATATAATTCATTTTCTTCTCCGCAAATCAAGAAACGTCGTAAAAAAGGGTCAGATTTTTTAAATGAAGCATTCCAATTCATAAGAATTTAATGCTTTCTAGGTACAAGAAATTTAAAAAATACATAGACATTCATCTTCTTCAATAAATTTAAAAATTGCTTAATTTAAAATCAAATAATCAAAACGCCAATTTTATATTTTAAAATTGTTTAAAAAAAAGTTTCCTACAAAAGATAATTCTATTTTTATTATTATCATATATTGCTGTAAGAATAAATGCTATTTGATTGAGATTTCGAGTAATTGTTAACACCTTTATATTTTAATGTCCGACTAGTATATTATAATTATCATAATAAATCTGCTTTCAAGGTAATTATATAACAAATGATGCCCAAGGGCATTATGAGTTGTTGCTATGGTAATGTTGTGAAGAAATTGATATTGACACTGGGATAAAGCCTATAAGAGAAGCAGAAGTATTCATAGCCAACCTACATCGCAAATTTTATTAAAACTGTCTGATTTGTAATCTGTATAATATTTAAAAAAATATTATATGACATTAAAAGTTGAAGGCACCACGAGAGTTAATCGGCTAATCAGGTCTATTCTGTAAAATTAGCATGAACGTTAAACGCGAAGGTCACCGTTAATATTTTAACGGATTCTTTAATTTTTACTTTGCAATTAAGTAAGCAGATATACGTTAAAATTTTAAAGAAATCGATAATATAACCATGTTAAAAGCAAGATATTTAACACCATCTTGACACATAGTGTTAAAAGATTAAAGTAATGTTAATATGAAAAATGGTTGCAAATATAGTAATAAATATCCTTCTATTGGAAGAAATTGAGAGACTAAATGAAAGGTAAATATATTAATATATTTATTTGAAATAATTATTACTTACATGTGTATAATTGATGATTAATGCACGATTTTATTTGTAAGTTTACATAATCTCACAAATACATCTAATCATTTTTGGCGCTATGCATGACCTCGATTTCGAAATCTTCGAGATACAAGTGATCCATTTTACTCACGAAATTTTTAACCAAGGCTTTAGTGTTAGAAGAGTGGCCAATAGCTTAGTTGGTAGATCACTATCCCGGCAAGGTAGATGTCTCGGGTTCGAATCCCGATGGATGAAAATTTTTCATAATTTATTTCAAATACACAAACTGTTAACTCATTGTTAATATTAGAATTTAATCTGGTAGGACCTTGAGTAAATTTTGACTCGTTCACTAGATGTTTAAACGCAGTGGTAGTTTGGCAACCCGACATCTAATCATGTGACGATTAATAATATCCTGAGCAGTTATGCAACGTTAAAGTCATGGTGTAGTATCTATAAGTGAGAGCACGAGATGCGTTGACATGGCTAAGTAACTGGGAGACAAAATGGCGCTAACGCGACCCGTTACCATTTGACAAAATATGTTTTGCTACAAAATTCCCAACAGGGTATGGATCAAATAAAGAGAAATATAGTTTTTTTAAGGTGCCAAATGTGCAATTTAGCGGCAGCCAGCTACACTCACAAAAACAGGTACTAAAATAAATTTCTGATTAAAAAGTGTCAATGTCAAGTGCATTTGACATATGTTGTTTTATAATTTTACTGGAAGTATAGAAACGTTTTTGTATGGAATTAGTACAAAATACATACATAGAAATGACAAAAGATAAAAGGTAATGATTGAAAATATAGAATATTATGCGTTATGTATGAATAATTTAATATTTTAAATATTTTGTGTAAAAACCGGGTCGCAACAAAACCTGACATCTAGTGGTACACTGTATGAACTAGCCCAGTTAGTTAGCCATTCTTCGTAATGCATTGGAAAACGTCGTGCACTCACCTATAGATTCTACACCGTGGTTAAAGTGAAAGATTGTTCAGCCATGGAGAGAAGATCAGCCAATAGCTTAGTTGGTAGAGCACTATCCCGACAAGGTAGGTGTCTCGGGTTCGAATCCTGATGGCTGACAATTTTTCACAATTTATTTCAAATGCTTTAGTGAATAGCAATTTTATGAAGTACTGTTAACAGTGACCTTAATATTTACTTTTTAGTGTGCGATATTTGTACGCTAAAAGTTAACGTATTTTTTAGTGAATAACAATAATGCCTTCATGCAACGTATACACATCTCGAGCCAGAGACCCTTAGAAAGTAGGTACACTGTTGACCTCAGGTATTATTGTCCTTATAACTCCCTTAATAGCTTAATTACTATAACGTTACTTACGAATCGAAGGTTTAACAACGTATGGAAGGTACAACAAATTTTATTATAAATTTGTTCGGATATTTAATTCTTGTACTGTACCTGTCCGTGTAATATCTTAGCTTATATTACAATACACAGTCTATAACAATTATTCAAATTCCCAGGCGCTTGTAATACTGTCAAATAGCGACAACGTAAGGTTGAGGTTGGGCATTATTGAAATTTTTTATGAATACCGTGGCGTGAAATGAAGCTGATGTCTTTTTTATTACCATGTCATTTAATAACAATAGATACAGGTTGAATGCTTGGCCATATATCTATTTAAAAAATCAACAAAAATCGTTAAATTCTAACGAGTAGTCGCGTTAGTCATGGATACGGTCGAAATTATCTATGAGTGGAAAAACTATCACATTTCACAGTTTTCAAATTAACACGGAACATATTACACGAACTATGCTACTTCGCGTTGAACATTTCCGTTATATTTTTAAAAATATATAATTAATGTACATTTATATTTGTTAATATGACAGCGGAGCGATATGTGAAATTAAGCAAACAAATTCCATCATGCCATTTCATCATATATTATGCCGTACTAGATCTTGACATGTGCTATTTTTGTTTACGCAAATGTAGAAAGTAAATGTATTTATTTCCAACTACAACAATGATGTTAATTAATTCTGACATTGCATATGAAACAAACATACTAATTTCTTTATAAATTTACATATGCAGTTCTATTTTGTTAAAACTGACATAATTTTATTATTTTACTCATATGAAATACAAACTACAATACTGTTAAATCCGTATGCGAGTACAGTAGAGTTCAAAACTTTTCACCTTAATAATGTTTACAAGCGAGTCTCTAATTATTATCATATATCGATCTAAATCATTAAAGAAATTTTAGTACGTAACAAGGCATCAAAATGTTCAACAATTTAAAAGGATCCTATAAAGAAGCAAATTTTTTCTTGTATCATCCACTTTCATGCATCATGTTATCACTAACATGACTTTAAACTCTTAGGGCCGTTTTCACCAAAGTAAGGATAAATACAAGTCATCGGGTAGAAAAATAAGGGTTTATTCCACAAAAGGTCGGGTATTTCTGATTTTTGGATATGTTATATAATTAGAGGTCCTAATAAGAAATACAAGATTGCGACCTCGGAGCCACTCGGGAACCACCGCCAACTTGGTACAAAAGACGCAAAAAATCGTTTTTTAAAAAAATGTCTCTTCACCAATAAGCATTAGGGCAAAAATAGTTATTTTTGAATTTGTTTCGAATAAAATTCCCTACAACTTTCATCTAAAACTTTTGTTTATAACCAATAGATAACGAGCTACAGCGCTTCAAACAGAGAAAAATTTTAAAAATTTACTTTTTGTTTCATTTGAATCATATTTTATTATACATTTTCTTTTTTTACTATTATTCATTAATTTCATGGCGAATTCAAATTTCCAAACCGCGTTATCGTAGTTTTAGTTGGATCAGAATGGTGAATGAAAAATTAAAAAATTGCAGGAAAACGTTGACAATTCAATTTTTAAATCATCAATAATTTACTTTTTTCGATACCACGACGAACGTAAACTGTTATAAATAGTAAAATCTATTAGACTAAGTACTAAAGTGTAGTGATGCACGACGAGGCGAGAGTACTCTCGCATCTCGTCTCGTCTCGTTGTATTATGCGAGACGAGAACGAGAGCGAGATTGTAGTTTAAAATTCGAGGCGAGATCGATACAATAACTGCGAGAAGCGAGAAATCTCGCGAGATGCTCGCGAGAGTCTTGCAGTAAAAAGAATTGTAACTTTATAGTTTTGATTCATGAATTAACTGAAAAATACACCGTATAAGGAGTAGAGTCAACGCTAATTCGTGCATAGAACACGTGAATGTGAAAATTATATGAATTTACTATATTTTCTAAGTCTATCTAGTATCGATTGGTATCGGTTCCAGAGCGAGGAAATGCAAAATAAAGACAAAATCGGTTTTGTATCCAAGTGAACTAGTTTTCTCCAATATTTCAGCCCCTAATTCACCTCAGTTAAAACCACGATTAATAAAATTCTTGTCTGAAAAGTAAAGAATGATATATTAAGTGTCGATGGGAGCCAGTACTATACCATCCTTAACGGTGCGTTACATCACCTCGACCTACTTAGTCTTTTCAAGTGTATTACCGATCTCAGTGACCACTTTGCAACAAGCTCCTATTACAACTGCGACCTCGTTCAACAAATATTTAATATTTACATCTGATTGTTAGTAACCACACTTAAATTTAATGTGACGATTGTAAAGCCATGCATCTAACGCCTGACAGGCCCTCAATGATACAGCTATCATCATTAGCACAACCATTAATGGGTAATAAATCGGGATGATAATCCATTATAGTATTTAATAGCATAATGAGCTATAGTAACGAAATACTTGTTTACAACAAAGCAAAAAAGAATAACAAATTTTTTAAGTTTAAATTTATTTTTGGATCTATAAAATGTTCTCTTTTGTATTAGTATTCTTTTGTAAAATAAATTATGAAATTATATATTTATTTTGTTTTTTAGTTCAACACCTAATAATTTGCTTTGTTTTCTCACTGATTTACACCAACAAATAAAAAAAATTCTACAGTCTATATATAAAGTACCCATTTGCGCTGTCTTTTGTTAACGCAAAATGTCACTTTGCCGCTCATGCACGACAAAGTAGAGAAAACGGTCGCAGTCCAAATTTCTAACAATACAATATTGAGAAATGTCACTTGTCTACATTCTTAATAGAAACTAATGACACTGTAGTTACACATTTACCACCTTCACAATTCAATGTGACTTAACTTCTCTGTCGGTATATTACATAACCAAACAAAATGCCGCATCGCTGTGAAAATAAAATAGAGCATTTATTTACAAAAACAAAAATATAAAATGCTTAAATTAGACTGAAGCAATAGCTCAAGAAGAATGGAAAATAACGATAAATTAAAATTAAATATAAAATAAATTGTGTGAACAGTTGTGCTGCCACCTGCAAAAGTTCGGCGTGAACGCTTCAAATGGACATCCACTTTTCCACTGCACTAGTTTATGTACTTGAAACAAATAAATTATACAAAAACTTATAATATTCATTACAAAATTGGCATTAATTTTTGTAAAAACGAATGCCAAAACATTATCTTAAAGTCATATTTCCTATCTTCACTGCAAAACTATTGAGTAGTACTGCAAGTACAATGTATACATTTTATTATTATTTTGTTTGTTGACTAGAAAAAATCTTGTGTGTGTTTCGAGCGCAAATGGACATTGTCGATTTCGAGAGATTGCCGCGCTCCTGCGTCGCGCGTCAACAACCTCTCAATCGACAATGTCTCATTTTGCGCTCTTAATACACAAATAGCTATTGTATACAGAGTGTAACACCAAAACCGACCACCGCCATTATTATTTTTATTATTATAGTTACAAAAAAAAACTATAAAACAAAGTTGTAGGAGACCAAGGGGGACGCCCTATTAGTGAAAAAATATTTTTTTAAACCAGTTACTTCACAGGTTATATTTTTTTAAATGGGACCATACTAATTTTTTATATCTATTCGATAGCGTATTTTATTCTGAATTCAACCATGTATTAGTTTTATATCCTTACATAATAAAAATATTGAGAAAAATCCAATTGAAATTTAAATAAATATTTTTTTATTTAT
Source organism: Harpalus rubripes (assembly GCA_963082715.1). Lineage (NCBI taxonomy): Eukaryota > Metazoa > Arthropoda > Insecta > Coleoptera > Carabidae > Harpalus > Harpalus rubripes. The sequence goes on from OY720453.1 coordinate 58,824,851, forward strand.
TTTTCAGTAGGCTATGTATGAAAAATAAAACTGCAATTTGTCAATTTAAATTATTTAGGATGGAAATCAAATAAAACACTATTTATAAAGTTATAATCAAATATTTGTTTCGTTTTTTTCACACATAGCCTACTAAAAAATAACTATAAAAATCAACAATTTATTTTTTTCAATATTTTTATTATGTAAGGATATAAAACTAATACATGGTTGAAGTCAGAAAAAATACACTATCGAATAGGCATAAAAATATCTATAATCCTATTTGAAAAAATATAACTTTGTGTTGTACCTTGAGTACTTGTTTAAAGAAATATTTTACATTTCAAATCCTCTTGAGTTTATTTTTAACATAACTTTCTTAGTAGTATATTTCTAGTCTGAGAGTACAAACATAAACACCTCAGCATACAATTACGTAGTTGTGTGAAATGGTTGTTAATCTTTCAAAGAAATAAAATGCATCTCGTAAAATTGTCTCTTTACTATACAGAAATTAACTGTGGATTATATTCTTGCTTAATTTATATCTCTAAAAATAAAATAACCGTTTTCAAAAAAGATCTGCCTCGTTCGAATTGGTCAAACAGATAATTGTGATAATCGTTAAAGTTAATTATATGTCATCTTAACTGCAGTGTCTAGCAAGAAAACCATGGTTGTCACAGAAATGTCGAAATTTTGATATTTATTCTATGTGGTGTTTATAAAACTGGAGAAAAAGATGTAGGTATGTCGCGACTATTATTCATTTTAAAATATACCCTTTCGGAAGAAAATCGTGAATATCCATGCTTAAACGGTAAAACAATTAATGTCAGCAGCATTTCTCTGCTTACCTTCTAACTCCAATTTAGTAAACAATTATTATTTTTCATAGATGATGTGTTTAATAAATACTGCCTAAAAATATTGTCCATTAGTTATAAATTTGTTATAATCAAAACAAGATGTGTGTGACATTCATGGTTTTCTTCCAAGACTAAAGACAATACACTCCTTACCTAAAAGTGACTGAAGATAAAAAGGATGTAGGTATTGAAAACTAAATTAACAAAATTTGAAACAAGTAACTCGTTCTTAACGCTAACTAGAAATAACTAAATGTAGATGCTAACTGCAACTGATATAACTAATGATAAGAATAAAGACGTGAGTTTAAATATACCGCGAAATTTCAGAATTTTAAAATTTGAGTAACATATGTGACAGTAACATGGATTGTCCAAATATCAGTTCAAGATTGAACCTGAGAAAACGGCCTTAGTAGACATTTTAATTATTATATGCTTAATAGTGAATATTATAATAAAGAAATAAAACGATATAATTTAAATACTTCGGAAATACGAGGGCTTTTGTTTTGGCAGCTCGTCACTCATATGAATCCTATTGGCGAAAAAATTCAAAGTGGGTGACGTCTGGCGGCGGTTTTGTGAACTAGAGGAATAAGGAAACATTGATAGCATACATTGAAACTAATCTAAATTTAAACAGGTTTAATTTTTATTTGTTGTAAAAGAAAGTGAGATATGTAGTGTATATTACATTTTCAGGTTTAAATAATGATCAGTAAATGCCATAGATACTGCTCAGTGCCACAAAGCAATAATTACAAGTCAAAAAGTATAAGTTTACACTATATTTCAAGTGACAAAATATGATCTCGAAATTTTCTTCCCTTAGTTATGACGCCTCCAATCGGTTCTATTTTTTCTTGTTTAAAACAGGATCCCAAAATTCTTATAATTTTATAGCCAAACTATATTGTTTATCATCCTTTTTAATAAGTTTTCCCCTTACTTATTCCAAATCTGTACAACTTAAGTAATTTTTCTATTTCTGCTACCTTGTAATACACAAACCCATAAACAAATAAATTAATAGCATAATAATAATAATCACATCTGTAGTAAAACAATAAATATAGTTTTGATTTTTACTATCCTATTTATATGCAACAAAACTGCAACAATATGTTTTCATTTGCCTTCCAATTCTACTCTACAACTAAATTTGCTTTCCAGTAATTTATATTCTCATTTAATAAAATTTCAATTATATGAGGATCTCCACTCAAATGACTGGTTTTTAAACAAGATCCCAGTATTGTACCTGGTCCAAAATCTTTTATTCCATCAAAGCAATACATGTCCAGCCTTAAAAACTGCTTCGTCTTCCTTTATAGGACGTGCAGAAGCAATGTATTCAAAAATATAACTTACGTTTCTGTTAATTTCTCCATATTAAATACTTTGCACTTGGAAATGCATATTGCCAGCAATAAGGAATGAGAACTCTCCTTATTCCTCCGCCATCTTGCTACCGTCCGGCCTGCCATCTATAGTTCAGTTTTTTCGCCAATATACATTATTTTGATTGGCGACTCAAAGACCACCTATAAATATATAACGAATACCGAGTTAGGGGGTGAAGTCTACTACCAATGGAAGTAGACAAATTCAAATAGCAAACACGTGGCTACCAGTCCAGTACTGAAATTCTCAAACAGTTTTTATTTGAATATAAATTTCTTGCATTAAACTAAATAATTTTGATACACTTGCAGTTATAAAGCATGCAGACTTGTGCAGTGTTATAATATTAATTTGTTTCTTTTAAATATAACTTAAAAATAGCATATATTTCAAAAACATTTTAGATCCACGAAGAAAACAGTTTTATATAAAAACTTATATTCGTGACGTCACATCTATATTTTTAAAATTCGGAGGACCATAACTCGCTTATTAATAGGAATGTTTTCACCGGATTTTCACGAATAATCTTACTTTTACTTATACATTCTGACGAAGTTATAAAAGAAGTGGTAGAATCCCCTATTATTAAATTTAAATGGCAAAACAATAATTCGAAGTCATTCCGTAATCCACTATCATTCCATACACGTGAATGTATCTGTATAAACTATAATTGAAACTAGCTAGTAATAGTTATAGATAACCATAGCATCAGCATCCGTTGAAATATCAACAGTCTGTCTCTTCTCTAGAATCTCCGTCTCTGTTGAGAGCAGCAAGTAGAGCAGTTAAGATCACAGCTCGAGATCGTAATGGCCCCCGACACATACATACATGCAGTGTCATCCTGGATAAAATACCACTACCGAGCACACTAACTATAAACCAGTTTCGAAGATTTGTAATCTTGTTAGAATTAAATTGTTTGATAAATGTAATTAGAAAGAACAATGAAGTTAGATTGTATCGCTACCTGGAGCCGTGAAGACGGTATGGTTAATTAAAAATCTTATGGAATGTACGATAACGTTGAATATGCTCGTAAACATTAGCTATTTGCAGTAAATTCACTGAATAGATTATACACTTAAGGTGTAATTATACGAGCATTATGTTTCCATTTATCAAATACAAGAGTATAGAATTTTGTTAAGTATAAAATTATACTACATGTCTATATATGTATGATATTAGTTAAGGTTCTAGCTTTTAGGGTCTGAATTCATCTTCTTGAAACCTTTTTACCTCCCGCTACCATTGGTAAGGGAGGTATAGAGATCGTGTTAAAAAACGCATATCGAGATTTTGGTAAATGACCACGTTTTAAACTCCCTAGAATCCAATTTTAACATTTTCACAATGATGTCTGTGTGTCTTCCACTCTAACTCAAATACTATCATCCAGAAAATTTTGAAACCTTGTACTTGGAACTTTTTCTATAATGGAAAGAGCCCATTAGATTTTGATGAAAATCGGATAACCGCAAATGGCACTTTACTAGAAGCTCAAAATAGGTTTTCTTCGAAAAATACCTTTAAATGTTATTTTTTTAGAGATTAATGTTATAAAAATTAAAGATTATTAAATTTTCTATAGGTTTGCATTAATACTTTTTCTATATATTTTGTGGATAAATTTATAAAATTATCTATAATTTAAATCCCAGAGCTACGCTTTAAACAAACAAAATGCAGTTATTCAAATGTATATAACTGACAGATAAATGTCACTACCAAAGAACTAAACATTTCGAGATAGTATTAGTAATGTTTAAAAAAAAGTAAATAGAACAATAGAAAAGGAATTCAATACAGTTTCCAGCATAAGTAAATATGTAGGTATGTATTTAGATTAATAAAAATTAACGATTCACAAAAATGTTTAAGCTAATCCTCAATTTTGGATTAGTGAATTCTATTCTATCCCGATATTTAAAATTTAATCATCATTTTATTATAGCTCCGGTGGCCAAATGGTTAGAGCAACGCCTCATATCATGAGTGCCCTCGGGGCTCTGGGTTCGAATCCAACTAAGGCATGGATGTATGTGAATGTGAACCCACTCTGTAATTGGGATTTAATCCTGTTGAGGGGTTTAAAAAGAAGGTAGTTACTTGGATTGATTAGACTATATTTTAAGAAATAAACTGTCAAAATTAGAGTGAAATTCTCTAATCCAAAAATAAGGATTAACTTAATCTTTTTTGTGACTCGGGCTGTAAATGGCGGGAGGTATTGTGGTATGACACATATGGTAAACGTCCTCAACGAAATAACTAATCGTCATTACTGAAATGCGCAACAAGAAAGAAAAAACTGAAACTGATATATTTATCTATAAAAATATACAAAATGCAAGATGATCTTTCAAAAATGAGTCAAAAAATATCTCTGTTATTATGGAAGAGCGATTTTTCGCAAAAAAAAATTTACTAAAGACGACGTGGCCATCCAGATATATCAAATAGAGCATATTTTTTTTTTAATTTCTGAAAATTATATGCTATTTTCTTTACAATATTGGTAAATGAGTCCTACGTTGTGATATGGCGTACGTTTGAAATATTTCATAACCTAAATCAGGAATGTGTAAAAATGTGGGATTCCACCATTTTTTTCAAAATTTCCTGTGAAAGTATAAATAATACCAAGACTATTATCATCCGAACCATGTTCCGTGCGTTCGATTCCCGTCGACTGACAATGTGTGATTTGTCGTAAATATACAAAATACAGCTAGTTGTATTTATCACACTCGGATGCATACATCTTAAATAAATATTACAATTAGTAGCGTATTAACCTAGTTTGGCGTCATAATCCCATGCGCCGTTTTTTAAGCTCCTCAAGCCCGGGATTTGTGGACTTGCAGAATAACACTTACAGCACTGAAAGTAATGGCTTAAATCCAAATAAAATGGCGACAGGCTGTACACAAACCAAGTATTTACTTTCGCTTTTTTTAAATAAATTCTTAATTCCAATGAACTGGAATAGTCTATTATTGGTCTTGTTAGTTGTCCAGGCATCACTATATAAATGAATTTATTTTATTTTGGAATCAAAATAGCTATTTGTGTATTAAGAGCGCAAAATTTCGAGAGAATAACCTCTCAATCGACAATGTCCATTTGTACTCGAAACACACACAAGATTATTTTCTACAGTCCTCCACCATAACAAAAAATAATAAAATGTACACTTTGTACTTACACTACTACTCAATAGTTTTGCAGTGAAAATAGGAACGTGTGCAAATATTGTTTTGTTTCGTTTTACAAAAACTTTGTAATAAATATTATAAGTGTTTTTTGTATAATTTATTTGTTTCAAGTACATAGGTTAGTGCAGTGAAAAAGAGGATATACATTGGGAGCGTTCACGCCTAACTTTTGCAGGTGGCAGCACAACTGTTCATTTTATATTTAATTTTAATTTATCGTTATTTTTTTATTCTTCTTGACCTATTGCTCAAATCTAATCTAAGCATTTTATACTTTCGTTTTTGTAAATGAATGCCCACAGCAGTGCGGCATTTTGTTTGGTTATGTAATATATCGACAGAGAAGTTATGTCAGATTGACTTGTGAAGGTGGTAAATGTGTAACTACAGTGCCATTAATTCCTCATTAAACGTTTCCATTACGAGTAAGAATGTAGACAAGTGACATTTCCCAATATTGTATAGTTAGAAATTTGGACAGCGAGCGTTTTTTATACTTTTTCGCGCATGAGCGGCAAACTGACATTTTGCGTTGACAAATGGCTACTTTTTATATAGACTGCAGAAAAACTTGTTTATTCGCCCTCAACAGCTACTCAAACATACCAAAATTGTGGCTTATGGATAAATGTCAAACACCACAACAAATTCGATAAATCTCATTTTTTGAACACCGCTACTCACAAAACTTTCGTATTCTTTCTCACATACGTTTTTTGACTTCTGTAGAACCAACTTGCCTAGTCCACCTTCGAATTCATCTGATATTTCTTTGGAATAACTGATAACAACATAGTAAAACCAATAAATTAGGTAGAAACCACAGCATGTTTACAAGTCACAACGCCAGCAAAACGATAACGTATACACAAACATACCAATTGAAACCTTGAATTTCGAGAACCAAAATAAAATAAAACATTGTATGTATCACGGGCATAATCAAGATTGTAGCACTCGGAAAAACATTCCCCCTGCTATTATGTAATAGTAAGTGTTTCTTACCGGTTGACGATGCTGAAGATCTAGACGAAGGCGAGATCTCCAAATACATCCGTAGATTACTTACTGACCGCAATGCTTATTACACTTTTTATAGTAATAAAAATTAGATAAAAAAATTATTTTTATATTTTGCGTTCATAATGAAGTCATTACGATACGCAATTGCGTATCATAATGACCTTCATTTTGATATGCATTTTTTTACTTCCTTGTACGAAGTAAAGGAAGTATTGTAATCGCGAAAAATGTCGGTTTTGAGATTTCAACGGAAATATCCATTTTGACCATCCCTGAATCCATTTTGACTAATTTCGTCGTGACGTCTGTACGTACGTACGTACGTGCGTACGTGCGTATGTATCTCGCATAACTCAAAAACGGTAAGCCGTAGAAAGTTGAAATTTTGTATTTAGGACTGCTATAACATCTAGTTGTGCACCTCCCTTTTTGGTCATTACATAATTACTAGAAATGGTACTTTATTTGAAGCCTATAATAGATTTTAATGAAAAACTATCTTAAAATATAATCTAACACTTTTCAAATTTAGTATATAAGACTTTTATGTCAATTGGAATAACATAGTGGATTTTGGTTAAGACAGGCTTACCGGAAGTGACATATTACCTGAAGTTGTTAACAGTTTTTCTTCAATAAAATGATTTCATTTTGATTTTAGAAATAAATGCTTCAAATAAAAATATTAGATAATTAAATTCTGTGTCTAGCACATCAAGTATTATTAAATTAGCCCTTTGTATAAGCGAGATATGTATATTTAAAACTTATATAATTTTTGGTTTTTGTAATGAAGCTTGCTATGGATTAGGACAAAAAATAACAAAAAAATAAAAAATAGATGCTAATGTCAAATTACGTCAAATACGTGCAATTTTATACTTGGGTCTATACGTGGTCTATATTTCATATTGGTCTTGTGTACAAGGAAGTCGTGTGGTGTCCACATCAGATTTTTGTTTTAGACGGTTGGTACTAGATGACGTTTCTTTAACCTATTTTTACCTAATTTATTTTTAGTTAATTGACAATTCATTTTAATAATATAATGTCGAAATTATTATTTTTTTTATTTAGGGAACAATATTTACATGAAAATGTACAAATGGTTACAAATATAATCACAAATTGTGTAAGTAAATGTTATTGTAGAAGGCGCAAAATATAAAAAATAGTATAAAGAACTCATTTTATAAGACTTTTTTCGCACTTGTCAATTTTGACGCGTGCGAAAAAACATGTCTTATAAAACACGTTCTTTAATATACTATTTATAAATTCGTATTTTTATTTAATTACCGCCTCGTCTCCTGATCGGTAAGAAATTACAATCACTTACCGATAAGTAATTTGAATTTGTAAATAAAACCTACTGTCTTAGAAATCCTATCGGAAAACATAGAAAATACCCCAATTGTGCACAAAAGATATTATCATTCATGAACAAAAAACCAAATTCTCACACTTGATTCTTTTCCTTCAATATATTCATATTTCAAATGAAATATTTTAATTTACTATTTTCTAATTTAAGCAATGTAATTCAAAAAGCAACATTAAGAAAAATGAAAAAAAAATTCATATAGTGATGACAGTACCCAATAAGTGAAATGATGTGTGTAAACGTAAGGACAGTATGTTCAACTTGGTATGCTCTTCTGAGCGTATACACAGAGGGGCAATCATAAAATATTTGTAGTCAGAAGGTGTGAGACAATCCTAGCTTACGACACTTTTTTGCTCACAGGATAATAAAAAAAATCGGTTTACCGATAAGAGAAATTCTTGTTAAAAAACACCTACCAATTTTATATCTAAACGAAAATTATACCATACAATATTGAATTTTATATTACTATATGTACCATAGTGATTTTTTTAAAAATTTAATCTAATAGTTATTTACATACGTGTCAGAAAATTTTACATTACTGACATTTTTTTGACGAGCTGTTCCGTTAACAGGAAATACTTAATAGAAAAATCGTCCGCAAAGCAAACCCGTGCCGAAACTCCTTCAGAGAACGCTGAAAATCTACGATTAATGACATGACATTTTTCAGTAATAATTTTTTGTTATTTTTCTTCATGACAATCACAAGTTTTCATGGTAACTACAAAATTCATTAATTTTCATGCCTACTTATATTTTTGAGGAAACAGCGACACGAGCCATGTATTAAAGTTTTTCTGAAACTTTTGATTACAATAAAAATTTAATCTAATAACGAAATCAGTTTTTCTATAATTATTTAGTTGTGCACTTCTCTAGTTACTAAAGTGACAGAAAAAATTTAGTAAATAAACGAAAACCAATAAATGTCAGTTTTGCATGTTTGGTATATTCGTTTCTGTTCATTTACAATGTCATGCGAAGCAAACAATTGCGACAAGGTTCCTTTATACTGTAACGTTTTATTTATATGGGTAAAGTGTAAAAATCAAAGAATTATTATTAATTAAAATTAAAGTTTATGAAATACTAATTTAAAGATTAAGAATATAATTAATGGACCTTTTTAATTTAAAGAGATAGAAGATATGCGCAATGGGGATCTGCGCATAGTGAGATCTATGGCGTTTGTTTCTAAAAAAATTAGACGTAAAATGTGAGAATATCTCAAATAACTTTAAAAATCATATCGAAATAAGTTACAAAAGCTTCTATTAAAGTTAAAATGTCTAACGATGCAAATTTACACTGAGAATACAGATATTTTAATAACTGCAAAATTTTTGACGTTTCGTTTGACAGCCCAACTGGCAGTTGTTCGCGCCATTTTCTTACTATTTGCAGCGATAGAAAGAGATTATTTATATAACTACATTTATTTGTGTTCACTTCTCATCGACTGCTTGTTTATATCACCAACTATTACCTTCACGACGCTTGTTTATATCAGACTGTCCGGCTGTCTTCCCTGTAGAGTTTATATAGATCCAAGATTCGTTTTCCAGAATACTCGGAACGATAAAACATCGGGTAGAATAGATCACGTCATCCAAGTAATTAAACAGGTCTGAACAAGTCTGTTTACGTCGCACGACCGTCCGCAGCTATTGCGTCATTAAAAAATAAACACTCGCTCATCGCTGCGGCTACTGCGGCGGGCACTTTGCGTTGCAATACATTCTGGGATTAATATATCCAATGTACAAAACACAATTATAAATAGTAATATTCAATAAAATTTTAAATAAAACGTTTTCGTTTAAAATTCGCGTCGCATTTTTGGCGCAAAAATAGTACTTACGCCCCGGTTTCAGAAAAAAGAAAGTTGAAACTATAATGTAGCACTTGTAATACAGGTCTTTTTGATCTCACATGATGTTAACATTTGTAATATTTCACAGTCAACCAATGCGTGTAATATTCAAATATGTAAAAAATTGTATTGATTTTATATCATTTTCTAAACTGCAGCTGTATCATAAATTAACACAATACACATAAATTCATGTTAATCTGACATTTCCAGGTTATTTCATATATTTGTCAAAATAAAATATTTTTTAAATTGCAATTATAAATATGTATGAATATTGATAGCATTTAAATTATGTTCTGAAAAAAGTGTAATTTTAAAATTTATTTGAACAACAAATTTATTCATATTTATGTAGAACATGCAGAAATACCTGGGATACATAATTAATGTATTGGTTTTTAAAATAATGCAACATTTTTTTTTTGTTGTATTGCCAACATAATTCCACGAAACATAAAAACTATAAAGTCAAAAGCTTATACAGTATATTTCTATTTCATAATTTAAAATTGGTTATTTCAATAATTTATAAACATAAATAAACATGAAGGTTGAAAAAAATATTCGGAACTGCAGTATATATTTTTTTCAACCTTCATATCCCATCAGTCGACTATCAACAACCTTTTCATAAATAAACATACCGGCTGACTTTTAAAAAGCGAATCATGTTTGAAACTCAAACTCAATAACTCCACGAAACATAAAAACTATAAAGTCAAAAGCTTATACAGTATATTTCTATTTCATAATTTAAAATTGGTTATTTCAATAATTTATAAACATAAATAAACATGAAGGTTGAAAAAAATATTCGGAACTGCAGTATATATTTTTTTCAACCTTCATATCCCATCAGTCGACTATCAACAACCTTTTCATAAATAAACATACCGGCTGACTTTTAAAAAGCGAATCATGTTTGAAACTCAAACTCAATAACTCCGGAGTACAGTAAGATATCGTTTTGATTTTATATGTCTTGCAGACAAAGGCTTGAAAAGTATTCCTATCAAATTTCAAACATTTATATACAAAAACAAGTGAATAACGATTTTCTAAATTTGCCATTCAAAACTACTATTACACGTTGATAATTTTATAATTAGAAACAAATGTAAATATCAGCTATAATATCCCGAGGACATTGATAATTACGAAATAATTTACAGTTACCGAAAGCGCGTTGCTTGGTAACCACCCGACGCCGAAGGCGGAGGGATGTTACCTAAAAGCAATGTGCTTGAGGTAGTTGTGATAAAATTATAAGTATTTATCAATGATCGAGGGGTATTCGGTGAGTTTTTTTTGCAATTTTAATTAAATTTACGAAGAATTTGTATTTAGCAAAATTTATTTATAAAATCACCCAATAGATGGCAGTAGTAACTATGAATATGTAGGGTACCTTTATAACCAGAGTATGGCCATGGGCCAAGATCGCCGCCATTGTCGGTAATTGATTATCCTATTTATTTGTAATAAATGTGATATTATATTATAAAATAATATTAAATAATCACACTGTGAATTTAAAAAGGTAATAAAAATGAATTTATTTAAGATATATACAATTATTATTAAGACATACATTTATAGGTTATGTAGAATATATGATGTGTGTTGTTATTATCACATCTAATTTAATATCACTAGTTCTTAATTACATAATAATTATATATTCTAAACTTACCTTTTAAAAATTTAAATGATTGTGCTTAATATTGGTAATTTTTAGTTGTTTTCAGTGACAGTAATCGTGGTGGGTATCTTAACAAACTACACAAGTAAATAAGATAAAATATATTACTTACACTTTAAATACTTATTAAAATGATAATGAAATGTGTTTTTCATTATCATAAAACAAATAGCCATGAAAATACATAATACTTTGCACAAGAACAACACATATAACAGATGTCCCGGTAATGGCGGACGAAACGTGAGCCACGCCATGGCCATACTCTGGTTATAAAGGTACCCTATGAATATGTTCAGCGTTAACTGTGTAACGATAATAAGATTGACATTGACACGAGAAGACAAGACATGTCCAGTTTTATTATACAAACTTTTAATAGTAATAATTTTATTAATTGAATCGTTATTTTCATTGCCATACCGTGAAAATGACATTTTCAAATTAAAACAATCTTTAATTATCTGTCAAAAAGTGTTTGTTACTTAGCAACTTAGTGACATGGGTGATAATTGTCTTAGGATAATTATCAATGTAAGTTTGTCTTGATTAGTTACTTTCGCACACGTGATAAGAAATACAGGGATTCAATTGGATAATTTTTTAACCAAAAATTTTTCAGTGTAACATTGTCGTAAATTTGCTCTAAGCTTGGTCCAATTATCTTCAGATTACTTCTAATAATGACACCTCACTTAAGCAAATATGACTTAGAGATCATTGCAACATGTAATCAAGAAAAAAATCTGGTGTGGCCAACACAATACCTCCCGCCATTTACAGCCCGAGTCACAAAAAAGATTAAGTTAATCCTTATTTTTGGATTAGCGAATTTTACTTTAATTTTAACAGTTTATTTCTTAAAATATAGTCTAATCTAATCCAAGTAACTACCTTTTTTAAAAACCCCTCAACAGGATTAAATCCCAATTACAGAGTGGGTTTACATTCACACTCATCCATGCCTTAGTTGGGTTCGAACCCAGAGCCCCGAGGGCACTCATGACATGACGCGTTGCTCTAACCATTGAGCCATCGGTGCTATAATAAAATGAATACCGGGATAGAATAGAATTCACTAATCCAAAAATGAGGATTAGCTTAAACATTTTTGTGAATCGTTAATTTTTATTCATCTAAATACATACCTACATATGTACTTATGCTGGACACTGTATTGAATTCCTTTTGTTCTATTTACTTTTTTCTTTTTACAACGTTACTAATATTATTTTGAAATGATTAGTTCTTTGATAGTGACATTTATCTGTCAGTTAGGTGCATACATTTGAATAACTGCATTTTGTTTGTTTAAAGCGTAGGCTCTCGGATTTAAATTATAGATAATTTTATAAATTTATCCATAAAATATATAGAAAAAGCATTAATGCAAATCTATAGAAAATAATCTTTAATTTTTATAACATTAATCTCTAAAAAATAACATTTAAAGGTATTTTTCAAAGAAAAACTATTTTGAGCTTCTAGTAAAGTGCCATTTCCGGTTATCCGATTTTCACCAAAATCTAATGGGCTCTTTCTAATACAAAAAAAGTTCGAAATACACGATTTCAAAATTTTCTGAATGATAGTATTTGAGTTAGAGTGGAGGATCCACACACACATACATACACAGACATTATCATGAAAATGTTAAAATCGGATTCTAGGGACCTTAAAACGTGGTCATTTATCAAAATCTCGATATGCGATTTTTAGCACGATCCCTATATGTACCTCCCTTACCAAGGGTAGCGGTAGGTAAAAATGGCATGGCAAAAAAATTGCGGAAGAATTTCTAGGGAAGAGATGGCCACTTACTTTCTCGCATGAATTGTCGTATTTGGCGACTAACAGAAACTGAATCTATTTTCAGATAACTTGTGACAGTTCACGTACTAATTCTGAATTTTCGTCATTTGTAGCAGTTTTTGACATCCCACTCCCACACGGTAAATTGCTTCAAAATTGATATTTTAAAGTACGTATATGCTGGCCAGCCATGTTATCTGCTCCCGCATAAAATTTTAAGCAAAGGCAAAACAGAATACATTTCATAAGCCACTTGGTAAATATTATTATTATTATTATTATTATTATTATTATTATTATTATTATTATTATTATTATTATTATTATTATTATTATTATTATTATTAATATTAGTGTCAGGTTGCGAATCTGGGGAACGGGTTCGATCCCGACCGACGCCAAATATTTCCAATTTTAAATGGCACAAAATTGACCCCTGTGGTGCACTATCCACGCCAGCAATGAGTGCCCATGAGGTGACGCCTGGTAAGCGCCCGCACGGTACAAATATTTCATCATTACCGATATCTGTGTATAAAGCAGATTGGCACACCCAACAATGGGTAGAAGCCGTGATGATATATTTATTTATTTATTTATTTATCTTTATTTAATGCCCGGTTTTATAAACATCGAATAAACTACTGAGTTATTACTTTAAAAGTAAATATAATTGACGAGTAAATAAAAATGTCTGTTTTACAAAACAAGTTACAGATTAAAATAACTACTTGCAGAGTAAATATTTTATCCTAGTGATTTACCGACAGATACATGACATCTGTCATTATTTTGTGATTTTTGCATATAACTATTTTAATATTTTCTATAATTATATACATTTAATATTGTTTTTCACTATATTAAGAATCTATAGGCCAGAGTGGTAATAAAATTATATTTTTCATGAATTTGCAACTACAATTTTAACTGGGGACAAGGAAAAGAGCCTCCATGAAGAGTGTGTGAATACCGTAGTACACTCAGGCTATGGTTTCTTATACCGGCTAATCTTTCCACTTCTGGAGCATAAGAGATATTGATAAAACCAGGATATAACATTACTAGACGGTATCCCTCAAACCACTCCTGACGATAATGTTAATCTCCAACTGAAGAGAATCTATTCCAAGCAATGTTCCGCAGAATGTTTTAATAATATTGTATTCTGCATGTTCCTGGCACGAAATAAATCCAAAAGTCAAAACAGAAAATAAAGTGTGTCATAAAATGCCAGGTGTCAATTAACATGGAGAAAAGAGAGAACGGGGAAAAAATTACACAGAAATAGACAAAGCAAATATATTGAATATAAATAAATAAATGTAGTAATAATGCAAGAGATGAAATTTATAATGAATTTAATTTAATGAATGTTGATGTGTCAAATTTATTCTACAGAATAAAATTTACTCCCTCGAAAATCGGTGGAGTAATTTATTCTGTAGATTTACTTAACTAGTATTTTTATTCTTGCTTTATAAAACGAAAAACTCTGGAATAAATTATTTTACTCTAAGAGTAGATTTTACTATGCTAGTAATTTACTTATCCATCTTTTATAAAACTGGGCATAAATCAAATAATCACAAGAACATTCAGGCATTGATAGATAAAATGGACACCCTGTTTATATCTTGTGTAAGCAATGTATTATATCCATAATAGGTAGTCGTATATCATTATATACATTTTCCGATTCTGAGTATATTTTGTATTTACATTTTTGTTTTATTATACACTTAATTGAGGAGACACTACCGTAATTTTCTTTATAACAGAAAAAAGTAGACACCCGGTATGATAATGCGCATGCGGACCCTGAAGTAACGCAAAACTACGAGCAAGAAACAAGAAGAAGAAGAATCGTAAGAATTGAAAAAGACTACAATATTCATCCGTTAAATAAATCATATACATGACTTTTCAAAGAGACTCCATCCACTTCTGAAACAATTATAAAACAATGTCCATTATCCCGCCTGATTATTTTTTTAGCTATCACCCTTTCTGTAACCTAACACCCAGTACCACCTTAATCACATCAAATTAATCCATCCACACAATAGCTGTAGTCTCATTCTTCTTGTCTGGCGGTTGCCACCCAACCTCGGACACTTAAACAATGCGCTCCGGAACCGTCGGACATGAATCACAATCAAGCAGCCTATGCATCACACCCCGCCTTAACCAACATCATAATCATTTACAAATGATCCTTAGGTGAGAGACAGCCAGATAGGACACTCCTAGAGGAACGAGGAGAGCTAACTGTAATAGTATAAAGCAGAAGTGGAGGATTGTATGGTTTGTTTAATTAAAGTTTGACACATCAGGACCCGCTATTTATACACAATTCGTATTTACTTAGTTCTTCGAAATAAAATAAAATATAATCCAATTCGATACAGTAGTTAGAAAGAAATAGAAAATATCGTAGATAATTGGTGACAAAAAATTAGAGCTAGTTAGAGGTTATACTCAAATGAATTTTCAAACGGCACATTAGCATCACCAACTGACTCAAAATTCCTTAAAATTTGAAAGGGAGGTATGGGGATCGTGCTAAAAATCGCATATCGAGATTTTGGTAAATGAGCACGTTATAAGGTCCCTAGAATCCAATTTTAACATTTTCACGATGATGTCTGTGTGTATGTGTGTACGTGTGTATGTGTGGATCCTCTACTCTAACTCAACTACTATTATTCATAAAATTTTGAAAACTTGTATTTCGACTTTTTTTAAATGGAAAGAGCCCATTAGACTTTCGTGTAAATCGGATAACTGGAAATGGCACTTTACTTGAAGCTCTAAATAGTTTTTCTTAGAAAAATACCTTTAAAGTTAATTTTTTGAGATTAATGTTATAAAAATTAAAGATTATTAAATTTTATACAGATCTGTATTAATACTTTCTCTACATATTTAATGAATAAAATTATAAAATTATCTATAATTTAAATCCCAGACAAATAAATGTTACTATCAAAATAATATTAGTAACGTTTTAAAAACAAAAAAAAAAGTAAATAGAACAATAGAAAAGAAATTCAATAGAGTTTCCAGCATAAGTAAATAAGTAGGTATGTATTTAACGATTCACAAAAAAGTTTAAGCTAATCCTCATTTTTGGATTAGTGAATTCTATTCTATACCGGTATTTAAAATGTAATCTTCATTTTATTATAGCTCCGGTGGCTCAATGGTTAGAGCAACGCGTCATGTCATGAGTGCCCTCGGGGCTCTGGGTTCGAACCCAACTAAGGCATGGATGAGTGTGAATTAGAGGTGGGCGCGGGAGTAACTTTTTGTTCACGATCACGCACGCTCACGGAACTAAACATGTAATCACGACCAATCACGCACGACTTTTTATGTTTGATTCACGATCACTCACGCTCACGATTTTATTTTGGCACTCACGCTCGATCACGCCCGGCGGGTCACGTTCGTGTCACGTATTTGTTTCTATGTACATTTAAGCCTGTTTAACCCAGACATAAGTTGTTATCAAATTTGTTAACAAATTGGTAATAAGTTAGGTAACAGATTGGTTTCATT
Organism: Harpalus rubripes; assembly: GCA_963082715.1. Classification (NCBI taxonomy): domain Eukaryota; kingdom Metazoa; phylum Arthropoda; class Insecta; order Coleoptera; family Carabidae; genus Harpalus; species Harpalus rubripes. The sequence continues at coordinate 58,841,706 of OY720453.1, forward strand.
GGAAACGAATGTTTATGGACAAATAGTTTCTTATGAATTTGGTAACAAATTTGTTAACAAAATTCTGATCGTGTCAAACGGGCTTAAAGATTTGCATATCTTTAGTGAAATCGGAGCAACTGTATATACAATTTTGGGTACAACAATTACACTATTTTTATGCAAAAAAAAATACTCTTGATGACATATTTGAACATGATAATAATAACAAGAATGTAAAGTAAAAGAAGGAAATTGACAATTTTTTAATAAAAAATAGAAGAAAATTTTTTTGTGCCTCACGCTCACGTCCAATCACGACGCAAAATTTAAATCATATTCACCATCACGCGGGTCACGTCCTGACCCATCGTGACCCGACAAAATCACGGCCCGCGCCCACCTCTAGTGCGAATGTGAATCCACTCTGTATTGGGACTTATTCCCGTTGAGGGATTTAAAAAAAAGATAGTTACTTGGATTAAATTAGACTATTTTAAGAACTAAACTGTCAAAATTAGAGTAAAATTCCCTAAACCAAAAATATGGATTAACTTAATTTTTTTGTGACTCGGGCTGTAAATGGCGGTAGGTATTGTGCTGGCCACACCAGATTTTTTATTTAAAAATTCTGATGTAGCCGGCACAATATTTTCCGTCAATTCTATTTTGTACAAATTACCTACATATTGAGAGTTCCTTGGAAAAGATTCAATATTTCCAGTAAATTTATAACACGAACATACTATGTAAATTGCACATCACGCTGACATCTGTCTATTGGAATTTTTTAAATATATTTGCGGTTTCCGTGGTTATAGCATTGCATAGTTGATTGATTTATGATATTTAATTTCTTTATAAATTTCTTACTTTAAATGCATTGAATAGGAAGGAAAAACTTCAATCAATCCATATAGAGATTAAAATATTGTTTAATATTAATACTTACTTAATCCTAAAGCTTTCTACCTTGCGATGTAAGATCTTTAATATGTACAATAACGTAAATTGTCAAAATATGATATTTATCTGAGTTTTTCAAGAAAAACATACACTGACTTGCACTCACACCCGCATACAGACATCATCGAAAAAACAGTAAAATCGTATTCTAAGGGCCCAAAAACCTGCCTATTCATTAAAAACTCACCATCGACGGAAGGTAAAAAGCAGTGGTGCACGGCGAGGCGAGAGTACTCTCTCATCTCGCCTCGTCTCGATGCATTATGCGAGACGAGAACGAGAGCGAGATTATAGTTTAAAATTCGAGGCGAGATCGATATAACAACTGCGAGAAGCGAGAAATCTCGCGAGATTCTCGCAATAGAAAGTATTTGTAACTTTATAGCTTTGATTCATAAATTCAATGAAAAATGCACCGTGGACTCAACGCTAATTCATGCAAAGAACACGTAAATGTGAAAATTATATGAATTCACCATATTTTTGAGTCTATATAGAGTCGATTAGTATTTCAGCCCCTATTTGACCCCAGTTAAAACCACGGTTAATAAAACTTATTTTGTCGCCCCTGAACAGTAAAGAATGTTATATTAAGCGTCGATGGGAGCCAACAGGAAGAGAAGCGGAGTGATTGGTTGCCGGCTGGTTACCAGTGTAGCGGTTTTTTATGACTTAATCTTATTTAAATAGTGGCATATATTTAATGAAAAAGTGTAGATACTTTTAGTAACAAAAAATAATTTTTTAATGTTTAATTCGTTTTACTGATGACAGAATGTGTTTACAGATGTTCATATTGAAATAGTTTAGAGATCACAATTTGATGATAAATTGGATATTCTAGAGGCAAATTAAATTATTTACTAACTTATCACATTTTCTGTTGGCCGTAAATGAATAAACATTATGTTCGTATTGAAATAATTTGGTGACCAGAGTTTAGTGTTCCGTCTCTTTCTTATACGACTGTAAATACATGGAAGACGGTGCTATTGGTGTGAACTTGCCTCTTGCATTTAAACAGTTACGTAAATACGTAGTCCGCAAGCGCTTATTTTTATTGCGAGACTCTTGCGAGACTCTGCTGCGAGAACGAGATGAGGCCCAAAAAAATGTGCGAGAACGAAAGCGAGACCGAGATTACAGATCTGAAACCGAGACGAGATCGATATTTTATATTTCTCGTCTCATCTCGCCTCGCGTGTATCACTAGTAAAAAGGCATAAAAGTCATGTAAGAATTTTTTTCTAAAAAAATTGCTTCGAATTTTATACGCCATACAAATCATAATTTTTTTTAAAAAGTGTAATAAAAAATTTTGAAAAAAAAATTGGGGCGCGATGCAATGTCACGATTTTATAAACACAAAATGATAATGGTAGAAAATTGTCTTAAATTATTTGATAAATAAATTGTCTTCATTTTTAAAGAGGTCTCTTCCCTTTTCTTAATTGATTTATAGGAAAACAATAATTGTTTTCCTCTCTCGAGACTTCTTTGAATCTTTCTCAATGTAGATTCACCGATATCTCTTCAATTCTAATCCCTTTGTAATAACATTTACCCCATTATTTCTTTTGTGCGCGATATTATCTGGTATGTGTTTGATTCTTATCCACAGAGCTCATCAATTCAATCAGCTGTGTCAGGCAGAAACCCTTTCAAGGGTGTCTGGATTCGAGAATGTTTACTCTAAGGGCACGGCAAACACAACACTTGCTTCTTTCTTTCTGTCAGATGATGATTATCACAGACTGTTGTGTTATATGTTCTCTGTTGTCGGTGGAATACACCCACGCGTAAAATAACCCTTCATTCTTAAACAGGGTGGAGAGTAATGGATTCCAGATAACAGAAAGAATAATATGGGAGTATAAATACCAAGAGTTTGTTGTTACAGTTTGTGCTCTATAGTGATAGTATTTAATTTTCCATTAACTGCGAAAATATAACGAGAAATTCATTTGGGGAAATCATATATTTTTGGCTAAATCAGTACGTACATATCCTGGTTTCATGAATGATTGAACAAACAAGAGAACATCAATGATGTTTATGCACTTTATGGTTACGTACAAAAGAGTCAATCAGCCCAATTCTGTAACCGAGTTACTACGCAAATAGTAACCATTTGAGTTACTGTTGCTATAAACATGCTCATTCATAGTTACTTTGCACTATTTGGTATTCTGTAATTAGAAAGTCTTTATAAAAAGTAGGGAACTTGTTATTATAAAAGTTCCTACTCATAGCAACTGATGAAACATGGTAATTACGATGTAACTTATTACAAAAATTAATATATTTTAAATAAAACTATGTAATAAAATAACTTACTCATATTTTATTACAAGAAAGAAACTGTATATGATAAAATGTTTACAAGGGATAAAAAAATCGTTTAGTCTTCTGGTTAAAAGTATTATTTAACCTTTCAAGGGAGAATGCTTTCAAATAATTATAAGGACACTCTCATCATTTCATTTGAACAAATTCTAAAAACTAAACAAACCAAAGGTATAGTAAGGAGGTAAAAGACAGTGGTACAACCCCATGTAAAAGAAATAATTCTATATGTTTCTCTCTCTGAATCAGGGGCGCGCCGTACCATTGTGTCGCCCGTGTGCCAATGCTCATCTTGAGCCCCCCCCTCCTCCCCCCCAAAAATTCGAAAGAACATAAAAAAGTGGCCTAAAAAGGTGCAAACTAAAATCTAGTACTATTTCATATTTGGAAGGTATGTATTCACAAAAAAACTGCAAAATTTACATTTTTGTCTATATCTAGTGACCTACGGATTTTTTCTCAAATAACGACACCACTAAAATGGTCTTCAAATTGGGCAACAATTGTGTGAACACGTTAACTTGAACAGTCTGTGTACTTTTTCATAGTTACCATATGTTTTAAATAAACCACAATAATTGTTTTTACCCTATAAAATTAATAATTTTTGCATTTTCTGCTTGAAACGTAGATACATCGTTGGAAAGCTAAAATAAACTCTCTTTCAATGGTATAATTTTGCGACTATGGAAATTATAAATTGGACCCCATTACTTGAAATCTAATAGGGATAAAAAATCTGAGCATAGTTATTTGAAGGAAAAGAAAAAAGGGTCCTTAATGACGTGCAAATCAAAATTACATATTTGGAAGTTATTTGTGAATATAAAAGGAAGTGGTTGGAGCACCGAACGCGGGACCGTGTTCAAAAATTTAATATCTCAAATTTACATGGTTTTTACATGGCAATTTCACTAATATACCCCAACATTACCCAACCTCTGGCTTGGAAAAGACGGGCCAAGTATTATGCGTTAGGTGAGGTTATTGTTGTTCTCTTTTGACTCTAAAGTTTAGAGTAATATAAAAGCAACGTTAGTAAGCTATTCAACAACGATCCCGCGTTCGTGCCGAGATTTGAATTTTTAACAACGGTCCCGTATATTAAGACACGTCTCTTTGACGTTTCTAGTACTAAACGAGGTACTAAATCACGCCATTTGGAGTTTTGTACATTTGTATATGCATTTTTCGGGAAAAACAAAAACATCTTAAAAATATGTAGTCTACTAATGGGGCAACTTTGCCCTAATTTAATCGACTTCGTATCTCTTATAGTTTACGAGATCCCAATGTAAGCCTCGAAAAACGGGCATATTAAATTAAAAAACTTAAGTCTTATTATAATATTGCTCGCCGTGTCGCCCCTGACCAAGTGTCACCCGTGTGCGACGCACACATCACACCATGTGACGGCGCGCCCCTGCTCTGAATCGTTAGGAATTTCAAACTAGAGTTTCGAGATGTGTAGTGTTACATTTTATATTTTTGTTAACTAGAATCTCGTGTGGTAGTTTTAATCCGCACTATACTGAAACACTTGATTGCTATTGTATTAGTGTTTTGTATTTCGTATCGTATAGGTACTACGTAATCGTAAGTACGTCGAATTAAAGAAATGGTTTAATAAATGTAAGAAATTTAAAACATTTAATTATAATTAGCTTCCAAACTTAACTATTACATCTTGCACTTTTATTAAACTCTTTATCTAAATTATTTCATTCTTCCTTTTCACTGAAAAATATATTTAATGCAATGAACAAATCCTTATTTTTCCTTGATATTTAAACAAAATTTCAAACTGTGGCGAATTCACTTTCCTATTTCGTTTAATTTTTCTGACATTTTATAAATGACAAATTGTCTAAATATTTTCTGAAGTATTCAACATATTTTCAATTTTCAGGTTAGATAAATGTGAAATGGAAAAACAATCAATTGGTTATGAATCCAAAAAATCTGAAACATTAACCCGAGAAGAAATCTATAGATTTCTGAAAGAAGCTTGTACTGACAAATACAGCAGCAAAACAAAGAAATTACTAATAAAACTAGTCTTAGTCCTCTAGCAGTAATTATCCTCCATTAACTATTGAGGGCAATACAAATTGTACTCTTAATTTGTATTTTAATATTTAAGTTCAACTGTTAATTTTTATTGTACATGTAGTTTTGAATAAAAGATTTCTTAAACCTGAATAATTGTTTTTGTGATGTTTAATTATATGTTTCCAATAGCAACACTTTACCGGACAAGGCAGTGTTTCGCGTGTTCCCGGACTGAAACTGTTGACGTAAAGTATTGGAATTTGACACAGGCTGAAATAAAATAATTATTACAATTTATTTCTAAGAGTTTCACAAAGTTAAATTAGTGTAAAAATTATGCTTTATAAAATTAACACGGTCCTAATTTTTTGCTGTGTAGGAATATTAAATCTTCGAAATTCACAGATATCATTGTTTTTACCTTTCGCTAAGAGAGGTATTGTATTCATGCTAAAAATCGCATATCCAGATTTTAGTGAATAAGCACGTTTTAAGGTCCCTAGAATCCGATTATAACATTTTTACGATGATGTCCGTATGTGTGTGTGGATGTGTGTGTGTGTGTGTGGGTGTGTGTGTGTGTGTGTGTGGATGTTGGATTCACCATAACTCAAATACTATAAGACTTAAGACATTTTTAACTACGGATTCCTCAATCTAACAATAATGGGAAGAGTCGAGTCAGTTTTGGTAACAATTGGACAACCGGAAGTAGTAGTTACAAGAAAAAAATCATCTAAATATTATTTATCGAAAATTTATGTAAATACTTATATTAAAGAAAGTTAAATTCTTTATTCGATAAATGTAAATTCATTATTATATCTTCTATAGATTTAGAGATAAAGAAATGCATATAAAATAATTTGATGTAAAAATTCTTAGATCAAACTACTTCAAGGCAAAAAATTCAAATGTTTGTAATTCACACATAAATGTCACTGTCAAAAATATTTGTATGCCGCTGTCAAAAATATTTGTACATTATTATGAAGATTATGAAAATAAAAAAAGTCAACAACGTAAAAGAATATACGTAAAAAAGAATGTAAGAGGAATTTGCAAAAATTGACGACTATAAAGAAAAAGAAAAGGAAAGTAGAAAAAGAAAATTTCAGGATATTGAATATAAAGGAAATGCGAGAGAAAATGTATGTATTGTACCCAATTTACATTAAAATATCCCATAGATTTTGGAAATAAATGTGAGAATTATTTTGTAGTGAGACATGAATATATGTATTTGTATTTAAAAATATTTTTTGATTTATACGTACAACCAGGTAAAATATCTGGCGAGAGGTTATGTGCTGGCCACATCAGATTTTTTCAATTAAAATCTTATTTTTGGGACTTTAAAACAAGCATTTTTATGAAATTGTGTGATTTTAGCATGATTTCTATACATACCTGGGTAAATTGGCACACCCATAAATGGGCAAAAAACAGTTATGTGATATATTTATAATTTTAATAAGAAAATAAAAAATATCCCGTTTTTAACCTTATTTACTGCATAAAGTATATAAAATAGATTATTTATACCCTCGTAAATTCCACCTCTGGGCTCTCCCGATGGCTCCTTTGCATAAGCGCCTGGCCAGGCCGAACCTCCTTGGCCACTGCACTCACAATGCCTCCGTTCCTCTCTGCTCGTATTTCACGCGTTTCATGGCGTTTTCGTCCGCCTGTTTGGGTAGGTTAGGTCACCATACCATCAAAGAACAACGCTATATTGTTTGGTTATATTTACTGTCTTTACTCCTTTTATATTCTTTGTAAATATTGATTTAAGTATCGGTTATATAGGGATGTGTTTTACTGCTCCACTGCATAATGTTCGTACTTTGTCATTCCAGAGTGGGCAGTCATTTTAACTGACCCGATAGGTCATGACGAGCTTAAATCTAGATGGAAATCAAAGCCTACATGTTTTCGTTTATGGCCTATAAAGATATGTTTACTACTTTTTAAATCAATTTCTAGATACAGTCAATATGAAATTCATTGGAAAATTGTTACTACGTTAAAATGTTTCACAAAAATATTAAACTATGTGAACATACGACCTATATTAAAAATGACTTACATTCTTTCAATCAAAATAGGAAGAAACCAATTATATTTTCAGTAATAATATAATAAGAGAGTGAGAATAAATTGAAAATAATTTTTCTAAAACCTGGCTTGAGTGCTATTGCCAAATTGCAGCAAGTTTGAGAAAAATCTGGAAAAGTATTTTCTAATTTATCGAAATCTCGAATTATATTTAATTAGATTATTTTTTTACTCCACAAGTTTCAAACAACAGAATCGGGCTGTCATGTTATTGTAACGCTATCTACTGTCGTAATTAACTAGCCTTATTCATTTACATGGCTTCCATGACTCAGTTGGTAAGTCTGATTTGACAACTAAAACACACTTTGACAATGCAAAATAAATTATCAAAAGATATAATTACTAACTATGGTATTTGTAGAAGTGGTTTCTATAAGTTTTTGGTTTATTTCATAATCCGAAATGGCACAAAATTGGTCTTATTCGCTAATTTTACTTTTGTGTTGATTAAAATCTGACATATGTCAACAAAAATTAAAGTTACAGAGATTATTCCCGGGAATAATCTCTAGAACTTTATTCCCAGTTGTAACACGAGGGGGGGGGGAGTAGAATGATGCTCTAATAATTGTTTCTTACTGTTGATTACTGTTTCTAATTCTTCTTACTCCTCACTGTGACAGCAATGTATCTAATGTCATGTATATGAGCTGGATTATTAGGAATAATTGCTCAATTAGAACATTAAATATAAATAGAATTATTTTTTCAAAGCAAATAAAAATGAAGGGACAGATTTCATTAAATTGTTACCCTCTCTTCTACCAAAAAATTGCTGAATATAAAATATATAATAATAGTAATTAACGTATCAAGTGTGTTATAAGGACAATAACGCCTGAGGTCAACAGTGTACTTTCCGAGAGCCTCTGGCCCGAAGTGTGTACGTTGACTGAAGACATTATTGTCCGTTTAACTCCCGTGGTGTGTTCAACGTTTCACGTCCGACTATATTTTTTTAATATTCTACGGGTTACGGATCATAAAGGTTTAAAAAAAATTCTGGAATAGGTGGGCTATGAATACTTCTGCTTGTTCTTAGGCTTTATCCCACTATCAATATCAATTTCTTAACAAAATTGCCATAGCAACAACTCCCAACACGCCCTTGGGTGTTATTTGGTATATAACATACCAGTCGGATGTTATAGTTATTAACGTTATAAGGCTGATATGTAGCAAATAACAGATTAGGTTGAATGTTGTAAAATCGAGGCGATAGCCGAGATTTTATAATCAACCGTGTCTATTATTTGCTACATATCAGCCGTATGACGTTCAGTATTTTTCATAATAACATAAATTATCTTCTTAAAATTCTATTTTCTATGGCATGTTGACAGGTGATAGCGCTTCATGACAATTTCATGACGCTGCGATGTTTTTTTGGAACACATGATTTTTAATAATTGTACTGTTATAAAAAATTACCGGCCGTGGCTGTTTTGATGCGTATATCGGTTGAGCATACATTACTGTTAAAGCACATTTAACAGTATGGTATTATGAAAAAGTCTTTTACGTTTCGTAGGTAGACAAAAAACTATCATTTCGCGTGTTAATAGTTGACAAATTCAAGATCTTTTATTTGATACTTTAAATAGTTATTTTTAGATAAATACATTATATTCTCGTTGCTAATGGCGCTAAACAACATCTTAATTACAACTAGACTACTGAACAAGTTGTGGCTTTAATTGTACTGAACACGATGTAAAGCCAGTCACCACTTACAGTTGATTTATTAAGCACGGAGTGAAGTTAGCTGCACTATTTGTCATTCTGTAAAAAAGTAACCTGAGAAGTGTATATCTGAATTTCTACTGCCTTAATTTGCAGTCGTAGAAAAAGTATAGTATTTGTCTCGTTTTATAAACTTTTATATATTATTTAAACCCCTGCCAATTTTATTTTTTAAATTTTAAAATTAATTCGAGTATTAAAGCTTTAGTTGAAGCTCTTACTCTACGCTTACTCTAATTTAAGTTTATAGTTAAGTATAATTGCTTTGTTATGTTTAATGTTTACTTCAAGAATCTCGTCTCTACATCTGTTACTCATATAAGATGTTATTTCTAAACGGGTTAGTGGTTCTCGGCTTTTGCAGTTCTTAGAATCAGGTTTAAATTGCAGCAACAACAGTGCTTGTAATGACAAAATAACAATTACGTCGTATAAGCACATGAAATGCACTTCAAACTGTTCTAGCAGAACAAATTCCAAAGGAATGTACCTACAGAGGGAAATGTATTATCCAATTTTCTAAATTAGTTGTATATTATTTTAGGCACGTGTCTGGAAAATTACCCTGGAAAATTGGAGAAATGTGCTTCGTGACCCAAATTTGACTAGTTACTTCTACAACTTATTATGGGCTAGATTATCCAATAGGCCGACTAGGCTACAGCCTAGGGCACACAGATTTTAGGGGGCGCCCAATGGAGTCCTCCACTCTTTTTTTTATGATTTTAAATGGAAGTTCGTTTAATTTTTAATTCGTAATTTTAAAAAATCATAATTTTTTTTAGCTTAACTGTATTTGATCTTTAACGAAACCTGTAGCTATCATTCTCGCACCTGTTTCAATAGTGTGACGTCATAGTGGCACTTATAGCTACTAGATAAATTACAGCTGACTCGTCCACCATTTTGGAGTCACTTAAATTATTCAATATCAGCTTTACAGTATTATTAATCATAGAAATTATCCATAATGGCGGGTTGTTCTGCTCCAAATTGTGTAAATTATTTGAGAAATGGTTTTAATTTTTACAGGTACTTATGCAATACATATATATTTCTTTAACCCTACAGTAGTCGCGCACGGTCTGTGAGACCGGCCACGAAAACTATTCTGAATAATTACAAACTTCAGGGCTTAAATAAATATCAGACTCTCCAGGGCTCGTTTTCGTTTTCTTGTGTTCAGTATTATACTACATATGGAATATTCCGGGCTGACACACCGTCGTAACTACTGGCGTACCATTTTTACGTTAGTTAATTTGACAAATTTGCCTAGAAAATTTAAATACCGATTGCAGGAAATATGTAAAATTGTAAATTACTCTTTCACTTTAGAAAAATAAACAAGAGCGATGTGTTTACAGATCTTTGGAGGAGAACAGAAAAACTAAATTTTCCAATTGTCGGTGCAATACTTGCATGTGCCTATAGCGTATCGCAGGAATTTTTCGTAATTGTATAGAAAATAAATAAGAAAATAAACAGTTCAACTTTTTAATGCATTTTTATATCTTTGTGCATCTAAATATATTAATTTAAATTACTTCCCTATATTTTATTTTCCATTTTTTGATAGCTAAAACTTAACTTTAATTTTATTGAAATTTCGTTTCGATTATATTCTGAGTAATAAAGTAATATAAACTGCATAAAAAATATTTAAATTTTAATGGAAGGACTCCTAGATATTATCCTAATCTTCAAAGACCATAAGGGTGATTAGAAACACCATACTGATTGTTAAAAATCGTAATTAGATAAACCCGGTCTGTGAAACAGGCCCAATTGCTCGTGTTATTCACGCGACCATTGTAGGGTTAACCAACCTCAAAAATCTTAACGAGCCGTATTTTTTCTCGTTTTAATATTTTTTATATAATATAATATGGCACATATGGAAGTTATATTTAATTATGAAAAATAGTTACTACATAATCTTATAAGAAATGTATTGTACCAATATGACGGACGAGTCAGCTATGTATTATCTAGTAGCTGTAGTGACACTGATAACAAAATCAAATATCCCGCAAAGTAATTATTAAAAAATGTTTTTTTTTTATCTTCATCGTTATTTATTGAGTATTGAGTAGTAACTCTAAGGATAAAGTGTACATTTCATTATTTTTTGTTATGGTGCAGGACCCCATTCTGAAAGCAACCAGTCGCCTTTGTCAAATTTTAGTGTAATTCCTCACCGGCCTAGGACGCACACATATATTAATCAGACCCTGACAACGTATAGCATCGTAGCTAACACTAAAAATGTTTTAAAGTGGGTATTTGACGAAATAAATAAATATAAATTTTAGGAGAAAATTTTATAGCGTCTCACAAGTGTAACAATATGTTACATGCGAGATAGGATACGTTTTATAACAGCTGAGGGTCTATGTATATTACCGAGAGGCGAAGCCTCGAGGTGAGATACAGCGCGAGGCTGTGACGAAACATACCACCTCAGATGTAATATATTTTAATTCACAATCATCCTCTTTTTAAATCAATAATTTTCAAAATAAATAATTGAGTTATAAACTTTAATTTTATTAATATTTTTGACAGCTCTATTAAAATTTGTTTAGCATACTTTATTATAGGGATCTATAGGGATCTATGACAATGTTTCTAGACAACTCCTACATGAACTTTAGAATCCGTGCGGTTGAAGTAAAATCTATTATTTCCAACCCATAAGATTGTTATTATAGTTAGGAATGACGTATTTCCCAACCTCTGAAAGGTTAGGAATCGACATATTACTATAATGATTGTGAATAATAGTTATTTATGCTACAAGAGATGTAGGTACCATTTACTAATCGAAGACGATTTTGCGCCCGAGCGACAGCGAGGGCTAGCAAGTAAGTTCGAGAGTGGTCAAATGTACCTACATTTCGTATTGCATACAAGATTTTTTCCACACACGATGATTTATTTTTTACCTATTCATTTTTACTGCCAGATATGTCAAGACTGTCAAGGAATACAGTTGAATATTGATACATTAAAAAAAAGAATCTAAGTATTCCATGGAAAATTTAAGAAGAAAAACACTGTCAACTTTTGAATGGAAATATTTGTGCAATGAGGAAAATTTGATAGAAATTAAATTCAAAATTATAAATTATAAGAATGAATAAATATTAGACACAAGTTTGAAATATCTAACTGTTGGTATTTCACAAAGTGGGAGGTAAGTTCAGCTGTAGGGGAGTAAGAACCGATATCTTGACAGTAAATAGTATATTATATACCCGAGCCGAAGGTGAGGGAAATAATCACCTGACGGATTGAATGCACTTTAGTCCTGTGGTATACACGCTATTTTTCGCACTCCCGTATCAAATGGAACCATATTAGTGTAAAAGAAATTAATCTTACAATTTGACAATACAAATGTCAAAAATTTTGTTTAAATTTAAACTCAACGCCTGCTCAAAATGTAGTGCAGATACTATATGATGTTATGGAGACATCTTGTTTATTTTTACTTTAGTCCTCCAGGGATTTTTTTCATATTTAATCCCTCTGGGACGGAATTTGAACTTTAGTCCCTGAAATGAGTGATTAGAATCGCTCTTTAGTCTCGGGAGTGCGAAAATAAACATACATCCCTACAATGGGGAAAATATATTAATAACTTGTTTTGTTTATTTAATAATAGCCAAGATGGTAAATAAACAAAAAATATCAAACTACTAGATACGCTATATAATATAATAGGTAAATAAAGTTAACATACAACATGATTATTAATAATTTTTCCCTGTGGCGGCACAAATTTACACATAAAGTTGTACAATAAAATGAAGTAGGATCCATCATTTGTTGTTAAAGTAATACATTGGGACATATGTAAAATTTAGGAAGTCGTGATGAAATCAGCAATATACATTTTTAACAACTCCCCACTTAACCATCCCTAATACATTCATTCAACTCACATTTACAACCCTTAGCAGAACAATGCCCCATCAAAATTGTTTCCAAAGAAACCGCTTCCTCACACCCACACCGCCTATGCATAACTCGTTGCTTAGAGACTCGTTACCGTCTTTGTGGACAATACCGCAGTCTTGGTCGTCAGGCGGGCGCCACACGCGTCTACTTCCGGTAGAACAGAAGGAATGTAGACGTATTTCAATAATTCATATAGGTTTGCCGAGAATATAATTATTTCCAAGTTATAGGTTTCACAAGCATTTCAATTGTTATGGGGTATTTGTTTGTGCTAGATGACCAACAGACCAACCCATATGCGACATTTATTCTCGCAAAGTATGCAGTATTCGCACAACATTTCATTGCTCATACAATTGGCGGAAAATACGACTTACGAGTATGTATGTTCACTTCATACACTTCATTGGCATAATCATTATTTATTTTTTATGACCTCTGTAGATATGAGAGGTTTTGTCGTTGGTCAAAAAAAATATATATGGTTATTTTTTAAGGAATAAGCAGGTATTAAAGTTTGTAGAACACGAATTTACTATTTATTTATACGATGATGTTTATATGTGAGTAGTGAAAAATTTAAACAGGATGTTAACATTAGCATGACGAGTTACAGATTATACCCCAAACATTGAATCTGGCTTGCAAACAATGTACCTACTTACAAAATTTGTTGCTGCGCGGCGTTGATTGTATTCACGTAACATATACGATTACGCTTACGGTCACGGTCTCTTTTATCCTTTACGCACTCATTGTATTTTGCATTTCAAGCATGCCTCAAACATCTTCTTATCTAGCTTACGTATTTCTTACCGAAATGAAAACTTTATTAAAAACATTGGAAATTATACCATTCATTTCGAGAGGCAAGTGTCACGGGGTGTAAATTAGGTGAATTGCATTATAAATTAGGTATGGTGGTGGCTTAAATTGTTCTGAGTTATTTTTTTTTCTGGTGAGGCACTGCCTCACCTGCCTACCCTAACAAGCCGCCACTGCTGTTGAACTGAAAATATGGCCGACAATTATACAATAAGTGAAAAAAATCAATAAATTATTTTACAGTGGTAATAGTACATATAAGACAAGTGCGAGATCTATTTACGAATTTGTATCCTTATAGACCAATTCCGTCGGCATCAACAATCCATATCATTCGTATTTCCTTGTAGTAATAATTGATTACAACAATGTGTTGAATACAATAATCAAAATACGAATTATAATAAAAATTAATTTAAGAATTTTTTTTAAAAAAAAGCAATAGCTACTAATATTATTAATTATTAAAAATGAAATGTAGTGTAGTGCCTATTATTAATTATCTCTTGTACTAAAGTGTAGCGATCTCTGGAATTTGAAATATCACTAAAAACCAAGTTTACAAATAAATAATGAGTTTAACAAAGATGATGTACTGGGGGCATGATTAGTGTTTAAAAACATTGAAATCATTCCGTCTTACAGTTGAAAAGATGGTTATAAAGCCGGTGTTTGACGAAAAGTGGAAATAAACATGAATTAATTGAAAGGTATGCACTGAGTAGAACATATACTTAAATAATTATATAAAAATGTGTTCAGTCCTTTCAATGAACAGTTGTTGTTGTCACGTGGTGGATCACATGATTGATAAATTTCAAACTGTAGAGCTAAATCTTGCTCACTACATAACTACTTATTAAATAGTTTTTTAGTCACTACATGATGTCCGAAAAGTTTGAATTGTACATGTCACCATTTGCGCGACAACGTTCTAATTTTGTCTTGGGTATTTCGAATAGGCCTGTTGATTCAATTTGTGGGAAAAAATAGAATCACTCACTTTTTCGTAAATTAATACTTACTACACGTTCTTCACATTTGCGCCTAGTTCAGTAAATAGTCGTTTGTTTAATATTTTCATCCCCGAAAACGTTAAAAATTTCATGTGTCGACCATTTGTCCAACTAAATTATAGATAGATTTACGTATTTCATAATTTGTACATAACGTAAGGTATCAATTACAACTTATAGGTAAAGTAAGTGTAAAAAAAATAACTGATACGCCACTGGATGTACTTAAGTTGAAATTGAGACCCTACGTCATGTGCATGTGCATATGGGTATTAAAAATGTCGCAATGTCAAATATATATTAATTCCTAATAACTTTTTGCGAAGAAATTGTCAATTTCTCTGTACAGTAGACTATTATATCCAGTGACGGCTCAACGGGGGAGCTTTTGGGATCTATAGCCCCCAGCAGGAAATTCGTAAAGGGCGGTACACCGAGCAGAGCACGTTCTTAATTTTTTTTTAAATAAAAAATTTATTTAAAGCATATTTAAGAGCCAGGGGAAAAAGGATGAATGTCCATTTTCTAGCAAAATGAGATTATTGGTACTTATAGATTGAAGGTGAGCGCTTTTAAATGGTATGTGTAAACGAGGCAAAACGGTAATAATCCTAAGATACAGGCCTCAGAATTTGTAAGACAAGACCTAAAAATGATGACGGTCCAACCGTCAGGGTATAAAAAGATAAATGTTCGACAGCGATATTCGAAATTATAACTTGGTCAGCCGATTTCTGTTCAGGACTCGTACTGAACAAAAATTTGTTAAGGTAAGAGCGGTGTCAGTGGCTATCTGATGAGATTCCGTAACTCAGTAGTTAATTTTTAGCAACTGGTTAAAATTTAACCAATTAAGTACCTATGTAGACATAATATAACAAACAATTGGAAACAATTTTTGCTAAAAATTAACCACTGAATTACACAATTAATTAATTAATAAAACCACCAAACGACACAAAAAGTTTGGACGAGTGACTGATGTAGAGAAAAAGCTCCGACTGCAAAGTCGTGAAACTGGTGAAGATTTTTCCTGTGAAAATTTGAAATGCTCTATTAACCTATGTTTCAGAACCAATTCGAAAATAACTTGTCATTAAATTTCAAAAATATGGGAGTTCATGGATTTTCATAATTTCTACCTCTAGTCTATTCCACGAGACCTTTCATTAAACCAGGACTTCGAACCGGAGCTGAAACGAAAACCGGCAAAGATAACGGAGAAATTCTGTTAGGTCCCACATAAGTTGAAACTAGACCCATCTGTGGGT